>JAVGWX010000001.1:152433215-152723215 GCA_036924085.1 Ariolimax columbianus
CAAATTTGCTAGTGCTTGTACGAATCAATTCCTAATATCCTCGTGAGTAAGCGCCGAACTGTTTTATCAGGATGAGAGAAATATCTGCACACGAGCATGTGGTGACAATTGATGCGTTTAAATAGCTATTGGCTCTGGTGTGTCCTGTTAGGAACTGAAAGATGAAACTTTGATCTTTTCTTTGTAGTCTACTTGTGTCATCATTCATTTTTGGCTCAATACACTGCGACCCGCTGTTCCAGTCTCTCACCTGTTCATCCAGATTTCCCCGATATTTTTTTTAATGATTCGTGTGACTGTGTATTTACGGTCTATCCAGTTATTGTTTGGAGGCTCCCGTTTTTGCTAGCCTGTTAACCATCTCGTAATCGCAGAAATCGCAATCGAAATCAACTTGGAAATATAAAGTTTCTGAAAGATAGTGACGTAATGCATTTTTGACGTCCCCACAAAATGGATCTTAACGTTAATTTGCTGTTTTTTAAGAAGATAAATCACAAGACACCGTCTACGATTAAAGTATCAATGTATTATGTTCAAGATAACAAGTTGTTACCTTCTCGTTAAGATATGTTGCATAGGATAGACTTTCTCTTCAGTGTCTTTAAAATGCGTTTCATATGGTAATGTGTTCTCTAACAGTCCATTGTATCAATGACAGCTGCAAACTTACTTATACGAGCGCTTCCTGGATCACTATACATCTCCCAAATGGAGTGTGCTACTGTAGTCGCACCGCTCATTTCAAATGTTATGATATCCATGACATTGTAGACAATAGGATCACAACTATCTCTTGCGCCTAGAATGATTGATACTGGTTTGAACTTGAGAACTTATTAACCTTCCATTCCGATACTTTCTCGTGTTGTTGTTGATGATTGATGCCCACAGTTAGTTTGTTTACTTCTATTTTGCGAGCCCTGAACAGGACGGTAAGTGGTGGGTTTCAGTAGCTTCTCTCACCTACAGAGCGTGCAAATAAAGGTGGACCGTTGTCCTCCAGGCGGTTGTGTTATAATTGGCTTCATCTGCAAGAGCTCACTACTACGGCAAGCATCTCGACCTCCCTCTTCGTTAGCCAGGGTTCCTTAAAAGCAACATGTAAATAGGGAACGCTACATGATAGATAGGTGTGATCTTGGTCAGTATGTTGTATCTGACCGGACTAGCGTATCAGTTGCCAATACTTTTTCTTAAAACTGGTATACATTTTTTCCCCTGTCTCTCCAATGTGAAGCATTGATACCCCACCTCCCCATCCCATTCCGCCCTGCTGCTGGCCTCTTTGAAAGTAAGCACGCGCTTACGAGCTTTTGAAATATTAAAATTTTCGCTTCTTTGTGGGGCACAGGGCTCGGTAAACTTGTTATACCTAGCGCCGAACTTTTATAACTTTCGAGAGGGTACATTTTCCTTACCGTCCACTACAATATGAAGTGAAGACAATCTCGCGAACGTCCACTGAGTATGTGTATTTTAGATGTTCTTAATACATCACCATCATGTGGCGTGTCTTTTGCAAAACGTCGTTCTCTTTTCAGCCCGTCTTAAAGAAACTAGATCTCTTAGCAAATCTCCAGCCTGCTCCAGAGTCATACCCAAGAATTACTAACGTCTTGGTGTCATCGTGTTTTTGGTCTGCGTCTGGCTCTAAAAACTATGGTGTCTTTTGATGTGGCCAAAGTATTTCAATGTTTGTGTTCATGTAAGAACCAGTCCTCCCCTTTTCTCAACTCTTGTCGAATGTCTGTATTCTTCTTTTTTTGATCCGTGATATTCTGAGATTCTTTTTATAACATTTCGACTCGAAGGACTCGATACTCATCTATGTCTTGTAGTCGCATGCTGCCGCAAGACAAAAAAACAGGTTATCAAAACGTTCACTTTTGTTGGTTTCTGTTACGTATTCTGTCATTGCTTCCTCATGTTGTGTATTCTCTGCAATGGTATAGTAATAATGATAATAATAATAATAATTATAATCTGTTTTAATGTCAGAATGTAATGATTCTGTTACCACCCACCTGGAAGCTAAAATCGCCCATTAGTGAGTGGTTTACAGACGTGGTAGGGAAACGAGATTAGATTACCTTAGTGTGATAACAAATTTAAATTTTAGGGTGATGGCTTTAACAAAATACCGACGAAAGCATATACAATGTGTGATACTATTTTATGTCTTTAGATTAGTGAACATTTGTAGAAAACGACAGTAATATTTTATTCTTTTTCAAAATTATGGAACATGCCTCAACAATATCATGTACGCTGAATGGTGTAAAATTAAAGTTAATGTGATTAATCAACAATTTGATCTCTTCAATTTGCAAATCGGATAACGCATAACTAAACCACAACCAAATGAAAATAGAAGTCAGTTCTCTACCTTGTATCTATGTTCTACAAATCAGCGACAATATAGCAGCAATGATATTGTAATTCAGCATCTATTTATGTATGGGAATTGTAAAGCTCTCAGTGTTTGGTAAAATTAAATTAAGAACGAACCTTAATTATTAACCGCAATCATGTTCATCATATTTTATAAGTCAGATTCGTGAGCAGAATATCTCAAGTGGCTATGGTTAGTTTGTAGCGTGAGCAGGATATCTTCAGTCGCTTTGTTTAGTTGTTAAGGTGTGCATGATATCTTAAGTCGATCCCTATGATTAGTTTATAAAGTAAGCAGGATATAATAATATGAACGTTCGAACTGGATCATAGGCGTTTAGGGCAAGGGAGATTGGGCTGGCGATTCTAGGAACAAAGGTTGCCTGGATGCTTACTAAAGCCAATCACTTTTTCGACACTAGGTCGGCAAATGAAACGAGGGGATTAGGTAAAATAATGTTTGGTACAGGGAGGGAGAGGCAGGAGGGGGTGGCGTGTTTGAAGCTGAGGTAGGGGTTCATAGTCTGTGAGTTTGCAGGGTGATTGGACCAGCATACACCTCGAGTTTTGGTCAGTCGCTCTGTAGGTGTTTATGTTTGACACCCTGCGAATAATAAAAGATCTGAATGTGTGTCGTATGTGTAGGACTATGTGTGAACCGATGGTATGTCAATGCACAGATCGTCTGAGTGATCACAAGTGAGTACGTTCCGATTATAAGTGACGTGATCTAATGACATATGAATGCACAGATCGCCTAGGCATACGTTAACCGATTTTATGTGGATGTACATATCACCTGATTGAAGGTGATCTGATTATTTGTGAATGCACATATCGACTGAGTACGTAATCCGATAGTGAGGACGAGTTTGTGAGTGTGTGTTGAATGTGCAGACAGAGGAGTGCAGCGGCGAGGACTTGGGTTATGTAGTTTGGCGGAATCATCAAAGCTAGTGCCTAAAACCTCCGATGTAGTTCAATGTGTATGTATATATATATTTATATATATATATATATATATATATATATATATATATATATATATATATATATATATATATATACACACACACACATATACTGATTATTTAGTTTAGATGTACTTTGTTCTGTTTGTTAATATTGTTTTGTTGACTAGCATGTTAATAAATGATAATGTTATGTTTCCATTCCGGATAGTGTTTACTGCGTTTTACTGTGTAAAGTCGGTTTATGGTGTGGATACATGTTGTAGCTCTTTAGATAGGTAAGCTACTCAGATAAACCGAGACTCTTCCACGTATCTTATTTTGGTTCGAGTGACCAGGATATCTTGGATATGATAAGTACTTCGCAACGGCTAAACGCCTTACGCTGCCACATGAATTCGCTCTGTTTAGTTTGTAGCGTGAGCAAAATAACTTAAGTCGCTATGTTTAGTTCGTAGCGTTAGCAGAATATCTTAACACGCTTTTTTTAGTTCAGTTGATGCTAGCCATTTGCAGAACTTCCTTAAATCAGATTTTACGACATACATGAAATTGTCATTGACCTATTACTTTCTTCCCAATCGAGGCCTAGTCATGCCCATTCGAGGCCCAGTCATGCACAGTCAAGACCCAGTCATGCCCAGTCAAGGTCCAGTAATGCCCAGTCGAGGCCCAATCATGCCTAGTCGAGGCTGAGTTCTGCCCAGTCGAGGCCCAGTTCTGTCCAGTCGAAACCCAGTTCTGCCCAGTCAAGGCCCAGTCAAGGTCCAGTAATGCCCAGTCGAGGCCCAGTAATGCCCAGCCGAGGCCCAGTCGAAACCCAGTCCTGCCCAGTCGAGACCCAGTCCTGCCCAGTCGAGGCCCAATCATACACTTTTAAATACTGAAGCGCCCATCGGTGCTCTTCATTTGGTATTTTAACAAGTCGGTTCGCAATTGTCAAGGGTCTTCTTCGTCATTTGTTTCTTTTTCTTCATCCTCTTCTTCTTCTTCTTTTTTCTCTTCTTCTTCTTCTTCCTCTTTGGTGTTCGTCCTGAAAAGAACGTTGTGTTGTAGTATATGTCTGCGATATCTGCTCCTTTCATCCCCCACACCCGAATTCAGCCCGATTACAAGTGTAAGAGAAGGAAAACACATAACACATAATTCACACTGTAAAAGATGGAGAGTCACGAATATTTTGGGAAGGGATATTTGAAATATGATACATAATAGATGTAATGGTAACTTGAATAGCTTAAACTGCCCTACACATTATGATTGAACACAATTCTACTGTTATTCAATGCAGCACAGATAGAACATCGACAGAAAAGAATAAAAACAAAGACAGCACTTTTTGTTCACACATTAACAAAAATACGATGTCGTGACATCCCATAGCAAGCATAAAATGCGAGCAATTCATTGTAACCTTGAAACGGCTAATGTTATAAAAAGCATGTTTGTTGTCTTTTATTGCCGAAGGAGATACACATGGTTATTTAGTCTCTGGCATGTTAGTGTGATCTAGTATCTGAATCAATAAAAATGAAAGAATTGGAGAGAATGGGACAAGGAGAAAGTGAATGATGCAGATTCATTTACTCACACATATATATATATTTTCCATACGGTGTCATGTAACCTATCGTATAGCTCCTATTAACAGTGTTGTGTAATCTCTCTCAGGACTTCTACTAACAGTGTCGTATACTCTCTTTAAGGAATCCTGCTACAGTGTTGTTTAATCTCTCTAATTATCAAGATACTCTATATCATAGCATTCCACTCATCTCCCTCACTCCACAAACCCCCAATTTGCACATATCAACAAGCTTGTAGAGTGTAGAGAAATCTCCTCATATGGAATGACGACTATAGTAATAATGAATCGTATGTGATGATGTCTATCTGGAAGTGCAAATAATTCGGGGTTTTTTTTGGTATCAGAACAAGCAGAAGTTTATTGTCAACTTTAGACAATATTGTGGAGCACTTCGCCCCAGTAGATACAATAGTGTCACAATTCATCTCAACGGGAACGATAGTGGGACACACCGTCCTAGTAGACAAACTAGTGGGACACATCGCCTAGTAGAACAAGATAGTGGGACAATGTGTCTCAATAGGCATGATAGTGAGACACTTCACCCCATAGACAAGATAATAGGACAATTGTCGCCAATTCACACGATAATGGGACACATCTCCCCGATTGAAAGGATAACGGGGCACTTCTCCCTAATTGACAAGATAATGGGACACTTCTCCCTAAATGACAAGATAATGGGACACTTCTCCCTAATTGACAAGATAATGGGACACTTCTCCCTAATTGACAAGATAATGGGACACTTCTCCCTAAATGACAAGATAATGGGACACTTCTCCCTAATTGACAAGATAATGGGACACTTCTCCCTAAATGACAAGATAATGGGACACTTCTCCCTAATTGACAAGCTAATGGGACACTTCTCCCTAATTGACAAGCTAATGGGACACTTCTCCCTAATTGACAAGATAATGGGACACTTCTCCCTAATTGACAAGATAATGGGACACTTCTCCCTAATTGACAAGATAATGGGACACTTCTCCCTAAATGACAAGATAATGGGACACTTCTCCCTAATTGACAAGATAATGGGACACTTCTCCCTAATTGACAAGATAATGGGACACTTCTCCCTAAATGACAAGATAATGGGACACTTCTCCCTAATTGACAAGATAATGGGACACTTCTCCCTAAATGACAAGATAATGGGACACTTCTCCCTAATTGACAAGCTAATGGGACACTTCTCCCTAATTGACACGATAAAAGGACACTTCTCCCCAATTAACAAGATAATGGGACACTTCTCCCTAATTGACAAGATAATCGGACACTTCTCCCTAATTGACACGATAAAAGGACACTTCTCCCTAATTGTTACGATAAAGGACACTTCTCCCTAATTGTTACGATAAAGGACACTTCACCCCAATTGACAAGATGCTAGGACACTTCACTCTAATTGACAAGATACTAGAACACTTCTCCCAGATTGGCAAGATAATGGAACACTTTTCCAAAATTGAAAAGATAATTGGACACTTCTCCCCAATTGACAAGATAAAGTTACACTTCATCCCATCTATATGTAATGATTTTTATATAAAACACAAAATAAATTAGAGACATTGCTTAAAAGGCAAAGAAAAGTAATAAGAAATACACTTTGAGTAACTACTGCAGTCCTGACCCACTCGCTGCTGATACCACCCCACTCCCCATTACGCAACCACTACCTCATGTAGTTACACCACTGCTAAAAGCAACAACTTACCGGCCCCCTCCTCTCCCCAACCCACTTACTCAATTGAGCATATTTATCGGTAACAGCTATAGTTTGGAAGATATGACGTAATCGTCAACACTTTATCGTTCCATCTACGTTCCGTAAAAGTAATTCTCACCTTAGAACAAAATCAGACTGATAAATCAATTGCTCTGTTATAATCTGCATTTACGACATTATCAAACAAATGTAATCCGGTGTTACTGAACAAGTAACATTTTATGTCACCAAACAAAGCCGCGGCTTCATTTGCGACATCAAAGAAGGCTATTATTAGGGTAATTGTAGTAATGAGCGCGGTGGTAGAGTTTCACAAGCTCCAGACATCGATACTGTACCGAGAGGTGTCCTGTTTACACATTCAATAGTTCCTTGCGTACGCATAATTCTGCTAATATTGTTTGCAAAGGCTGGATTGACACCATACTCCGTCGACTTTAGGTAAAGACATTACTAGATTTACTCTCTAATATGAAACAGCAGCAAACTAGTACCTAGACACCACATTTGTGTATACGCCTTGTTTGCTTTTGATACTGTATTTTGCAATGTATGTTCTTTAACTCTGCCAAAAATTATGTGTTTGAATTCAATAACATCTTTAATTGTTTCCCATCTTCATGTTATATCCTTGCAACATGGAGCATGGGGCCAGTACTCCAATGTACAGGCATCACCGTTAACATAGATATACGAAACCCCTTCAGAAAGAGCAATCATCGTGACTGGAGCGCACGCCGTACGTCAGAAGGTAGAGAAAGGGTGGCTGAGGTAGAAGGGGATAGCAGTTGTTGAGGCATCACACCTCCAGACTTTGAAATTTATCTATTTTCATGGTCATGCTGGGGTTCAGAGCAACGAAAGAGCTGCCATCTTGGCTTCACGAGCTCTTATCATGGGCACTTTAGTCATGGATAAGAGTGATATTTTTAAATAAATCAGGGATCGTATATTAGATGAGTACACGGAATTAGGTTCGATCGGAGTGGTGCGCATGACAGGACGGAGCAGGAGAGTGTAGAACAAGCGAGCTACAGGCGCGCTCAACGTTCAGAACATGCACCCATTTGCTGAGAGAGACTGAACACTTACGAATGTGTCCGGAGTGCAGTGACGTCGGTTCTTAGAAATAAAAACAGTCATCCACATGTGAAGACCAAAAAAGGAATATGTTTTTACGGTAGGAGAGAACAATATTAGGACAATAGGACAAGAAAAGGGACCTATCGTTGGCTAGTGGTTAAGTGACACAGCTCACATCACCAAAGGTGCTGGTTTCGCTCCCCAATCACAGAACCGGGCGTTTCACATAGACAGCAAACCGCTAGAAAATGCAGGAGGAAGCAAACCCTTACATAAAATGCATGCCAAAGTCGGATTCACTGAGCCGACAAGCGCAAAATAAAAACATGATGCAAAGCACAAGCGCTTTTGGGAAATAAATAAATAAGAAAAAGGCAACAACAACAAAAAACATTACAAAAGTAGACCTTACAGGTAAGGTGGGGGAATAATTCCAGTTGACATGAAAATAGTTAATGTAATACTGGTAATGATAAACAGAAACATTAAACAGAAGCAAGGAAGTGATAGTCCAACTGTATTCAAGCATTGGTGAGATCTAAATTTGAGTACTATGTACAGGTGGAGTCTTTATCATAGAGTGGATCAAACATGCTAGAAAGGATGCAAATAAAAACTGCAAAACTGATCATGGGATTGCAGAATTATAGTTATAAAGAAAGACTGAGAAAAACTGATCTACAGTGTCTAGAACAGAGAAGAATTCGAGATTATTTAATTTAGGTTTATAAACGAATCAATGAAAAGGATATATTAGACTATACCAAGTTTGTCAAAGTACAACCGGCTACAACAACTGGAGGGCACAGTTACAAATTATTTAAAAATTGGTCCAGAATAAATATTAGAAGATATTTTGTTTAGTCATGGAGTGATGTATGCATGCTATGCATTCTCACACGATGTGGTGAGAGCAGGGTCAATTAATGTATTAAAACATAGATTGGATGCTTACATTTATTTTTAGTATTGGTAGAATGGAACAAACTGGTTGTATACAGACTCTGTAGAGCCTTCTAACCAGTATAATGAAGTTAGGTTAAGTAATGTATTCAATGAGGGTCAGTTTGTTGATGCATCCTTACAACGTGGTGGAGGATGTTTGCACGCGATTAATCAAATTTCAAAGCCACTCTTATTGTGTTTTCCATAATAAGCAATGGTGAAACGAACATGAAACTAAAAAACAAAGTAAAACTTGCAAGTGAATTGGGTTATATTGAAGTAGATTTACGCATCTCAGCCTCACTCTCGTTCTCAGCTATCCTAATTCAGTGGCAAGACATGATCAAGACGACTGAGGGCAGACGACGATGCAGATTTTTTGTAGGGTTTACTCCTGAAGAATTTCTAACGAACAGATGTCTCAAAAGGCGTTGGGTGACGGACTTGAACGGCTCAGGTCACAAATGGTAACATCCATACATAATTCGGAATGCCTGAAATCCACAGTATACAGCACGCGTATTCCAACCAAAGGGCGGAAATTTAGTCAAACGAAAGATAAAGTTAGAAACCGTTTTGGCTACGGAACAGTGCAAGACATTAACAATCAATGACCGAAAATCATATTCCTAGGAATATATGTATATGTACTGAATCCATGAATATCTATCCAACTGAAACCTACTAAAACATTGTGCTACTATTCCACCGGAAACAACGAGTTTCTATACTTTACGAGTCAGTGAATGTATATACCTACTTAAAAACATATAACTACTTACATGTATAACTATACCTACTGAGTCCAAGAATATCTATCCAATTGAAACCTACTAAAACCATGTCCTACTATTTCAACGATAAAAACGAGTTTCTATACCTTACGAGTCAGTGAGTGTCAATACCTACTGAAACCATGATAATATATGCCTACAGAACCATTGGTATCTTTACCTACTGAAATAATGAGTGCGTATACCTACTGTAACCACCAGGTGTTGCTCCCTGCATTATACTTATCCGAAACCATGACTATCTGTACTTTTTGATATGTCCTGTGAGAGACAGAGCTAATTGGTTATACCGGAGTGCAGTCATGTAGATTCTGTATAACACTACATAACGATGTAGATTCTGTATAACACTACATAACGATGTAGATTCTGTATAACACTACATAACGATGTAGATTCTGTATAACACTACATAACGATGTAGATTCTGTATAACACTACATAACGATGTAGATTCTGTATAACACTACATAACGATGTAGATTCTGTATAACACTACATAACGATGTAGATTCTGTATAACACTACATAACGATGTATAACCATCCTTGGATTGTGACATGATGTGTGAAATAGTGATTTTTAACAAGACAAAGACCGTCGTCCATCGTAGACGATGATGAAATAATTGATTTGCTAGCCCTATTTTTAGAAAGGATTAAATGCGCTACGTTATATTCACACTCTCTCGTCTCGAGTCGCCTGACCCCAGTGGCAAGTCAAGGACAAGATGACTAGAGGACGTCTACGAGATGCAGGGGATTCCGTATCAAGCACTCGTGAATCAGTCGGCGGAGTCGAAGTCGAACCCACACCACCTGATCACGCGGCCACGGAATCCCATTTTTAACACTGCAAAAATCTAGTCAAACGTGCTTGAATAGAAAAAAAAGCTACGAAAATTAAAAGTATTTGAACATCAGTTTAGCCTTAACGTGCCGACAAAATCCAACACGTAAACTAAAAGATATTTTGCAATTGAGACAGAAAGTTGAGGAGTAGCATGTTCGTCTACGCCAGTGGGAATACCACATAAAGAAGCAGAATATACAATGTTCGCTCTCTGATAACTAGCCCTCTAAATGCTTTCTGTGGCACAAAATAAATCGTATTTCTTCTGGAGGCCTAATTTTCTTTGTAATATATTGCACTAAGATGTACATTGCTAACTCTATGTAGCACCATATTGGATATTGCTTGATGGCTGTTAAAACTACCAACGTACATCATTATAGATTGAAAATTGAGAGGTGGGGATAGGGAGGAGAGAGGGAGAGAGAGAAAAAGAGAGCGTGAGAGAGAGAGAGTGAGAGAGAGGGTATGGTGGTTTTCCACTTCTTCGATTCAGACTGCCCAACAATTGGGTTGGAGGTGGATTTCTAAGTCCCTTCAAATTGACAGCTAGGGGTGGTTTTCTCCAAATTAAAAGTTTCAGTTCGGAGTGTCTCTTTTAATGTAGTCCAGTCCATTCAATCTGTGTGACGGACTGTAGACCCTTCTACAAGTACGTGCCACCGATGGCAAATACGTCCCTTCTCCCTGGGCACTCAAGTTCTGCTTTTGTCCCAAAAGGACCGACAATACTACACAGTATTTAACCAATCACTTACTTCGTCTTCTGTCCGGGGTTAAACTAATTATCATGCTCTTCCTTAAATTCTTTCTTCTGTTGTTCTCTGTATCTTTATGTCGGTGTACCTTCAGTTTGTCAGTCAAGTAAATGTTCTCATTTGATATAGCTTCATCAAGTAAATGTTCTCATTTGAAACAGCGTCCGTCTTCAGCTATTTAATCGTATCACTTGATACCGCTTCGGTCCTTTAGTCTAGTCAGTGTTCTCATTTGATACAGCTTCAGTCTCTAGCTATTTAATCTTCTCACTTGATGTAGCTTTCGCTCATCAGTTGAGTTAATATTCCCATTTAATTTATTTTCAATGTTTCAGTGGCTAGTCTTACCAATTGCTTTCCTGTCATTTTGTTTGCACTGAGTGTTCCATGTCGGCGCCTGTACTGATCAGTAATTGCTGATTTATCCATGTAATATCAACACATGCAAATTCCTTTCTTTCTGCGATCTTTTGCCCACTTCACTGCTGTGTGTTTCCTTCTGCCCCAGCTTATTTTGTCAAACTCAATACCCAAAATAGAAACAATGTGAGGACTCTACATAAGCCTATATTTATAATATGCATGTATTTTTCAAGTAAATATATTTGCAAACTACGTTACTGCATCAAAAATGTCCCGACTTTTAAACATGAAGTGCACAAGAAATAAATGCCTGGGTAAGAATCGCTCAGCAGCAAATATTTATGCATTCTTTCTTGAGTATCACTGTCTGGTAAAATCCAGTGTAATGCGGTTTCTGTAAAATGCAGTATTTCATGCTTGAACAAATTCACATTTGTTGGTAGGGGCATGCAATTAAAGATAACGATACACCTAGGAATTACAATAGATTGCACATTGTCCTATAACGAACACATTAAGGGTACGAAAACGTTAGCGCAAGAAATAACATACTGCGTAAGTTAAAAATCACGGACTGGGAAGCATTACTAACGATGTTGCACACATCAACCCTTTAAGTGTGCCTTTCTGCAGCAGAATACGCCACATCAGTATGGAACAAGACATCACACACGAGACATCGCGATGTGGCAGTAAATGAGGCATTGAAACATAGTCTTTTAAGCCAACACCAATCGCAACAGTTTATGCACTCGCTGGCTTCGCACTAACAGAAATCAAATGGTGTATTGCGTCAGATGTAGAGAGGAAAAAAGCAGGCATGTTACACAGAGCGACCCCTTTTTTGTATTTAGTTCAGAAGAGGGAAGACTGAAATCAAGAAAAAGTGTTCTTCAAACTTAACAGTTCACAAACCAGAAACCTCAGAAAAAACCGCACCGTAAAATGGCGTTAAAGATATGTTGAGAAATGGATGGAGATCAAAGAAGAACTTGCGACAGAGAATTATATGCCATATACTGTGCGGAGAGACTTGATATATTACGAATTGGAGTGTCCAGGTGTAAATCGAACTTGAAAAAAATAGGGATATGCGGACGCCGAACACGTGTATCTTCTTCTTCTTGTTCGTTCGCTGTCAGATGTCAACTTGAATTTGCTCGAAGAAAGCAGCTGTCATCCTGAGGAGGTCGACACTGCCATAGAGCTTGTCTAGTGTTGGCACTGGTGATGGTCACATGTGCTTTCTCTGGTCCTCGTAAGTCGAGCAATTTTGCAGCAGATTGTCATCGGTTATTTTCCCTGTACCATAGGTGCATTCGTCAGTGCCACCTATCTTCAGTTTATTGAATTGATGGTACCTCAGTCTGTTGTGGCCTGTGCGGAGTCTGAAGCCCACGACCTGCTCTCTTTTGTTCAACTGGTAGTAGGCACATCATTTTTGTGTGTAGCCAGTATGTTCTGTTTACCATTTCGCCATATATCTGGCCCTAATAAACCTTTTAGACTCTTCGTAGTTCACACTAGAATCTGTTTGTGGTAGTCTTGCACCTTCTTTTGCCAGTATGTCTGCCTCCTCGTTGCCTTAGATGTTACAGTGGGATGGAACCCACTGTACCACTACTCTTTTTGGTGCGGACTGCTAGCATAGTTGATAGAGTACTGATCTTAAATGATTAAGTTCAGTATGTTTCTGGTTTTTTAGTGCTGTCACCACGGCCAGGGCATCTGTAAATAGGACTTTATGGCTTTCATTGCTTTCGCCTGTCAGCATTGCTTTTACTGCAGCCTTCAGTGCCTCTGCCTCCGCTCTGAAATTGCTTGAGAATTTTCCAGTTGCCACTGACAGTGTTATTTTTCTACCATTTGTTAGGCTCAGGAATACCCCTCCCCCTCCACTCTGTGTTGTGTTTGTTACAGAACCGTCGGTGTATGCATGGGTACAGTCCATGCTTGAGTAGTTTTCCGCTATGTACCTCAGGGTTATGTCTCTTCTTTCTTTTTCCGCCTGGCTGTTCTTGCTTCCAATAAATGGTATATTTTCTACCACCTCCGGAATGATATGCTGCTTCCATGTGGGTTTTCGTACAGTAGGGATGGGCTTTGGTTTTGTTATGGTGTTCATAGGGTCTTCCGCTCATCTTTGCTTTGGCAATTTCTGCAAAGTTTCTCCGCTTTAATTTCCCTTTTCCAAATTTATTTAGTCTCTGATGCATTGGATGGTCTGTCAGTCTTCTTAGTTTCTCTGCTTGCTGCTGGGCTCTGCAGTCTCTTCTGTCGGTTATGGATTGCAGATTTGTAATCTTTTCAAGTTCTATAATTGGCGTTTACTGCATGCCTCCTGTTATAACTCTCATGGCTTGGTTTTGAAGTTTGCTAATTTTATCAAAGTTCGCCTTTGCTGCTGTTGACAAGGACGCAATGCCATAATCGAGAACTGGTCTCACTCTTCTAGGAACACCTGTATAATTACCTAAGAATTCAAGAACCGTGTGCTCTGGTGGATCTTATGTTAGCTAATGAACGAGTTTCCAGGAAGCTGATTTCTGGTCAAATACATGGTGAGATTGCTGGACACGGAAGTAAGTAATTTTTAGTACGTGAACAGATGAAATGAAACGTGATATAGGCCTACACACTATTTACAATTCTTTATCTGGAGGAACAATGCGTGATGTACATATTTGCTTATATTTATATCACTGTTATGGCTGTCATGTCTCACATTTGTACCATTGCTACCACGACCAAGTCATATATGTGAGCCATTGTTACCATCATGCCTCATATTTGTGTCATTGCTGTGATTGTGCCTCATATGTGTACCATTGTCATGATCGTGTCTCATATTTGTACCATTGTCACGATCGTGTCTCCTATTTGTGTCATTGCTGCGAACGTCTTATATATGTGTGTTGTAGAGCTGAGCAGAGATCAAAATAGGCCAATACACATCATAATGTCTAAAACAAAACTAAGATGTTTTGACCTTCATCAAATTTACGTTTGAGAGTCTGGTATCTGGAAAACGAGGCAGAAACAGGCCTTGGACAATATGGAACCGCCATTAAAGATTTTCTAAAATTACTGTGACAGTGACAGAAGAACTTCCTAAAGATCGTGAGTCTTACATGGTGGATATGATTTGAGAATACCGTTCTGCAAAGGACATATGATGATGAAACTACATGATCATAACTGCAACTGGCTCCCTTACAGGAAGTCTACATCAAAGTTTACATGCTTTGGTGGTTTCATTCGTTACATATGATACGGTTGACAGCGACGACATCTCCAAAACAATTGTAAGTACCTTGGTAGTACCCTCACCTGATAAGCGAACAACAGCCTCAAGGTCCACAACCAAACCAGTTGTAAGTACCTTGGTAGTACCCTCACCAGATAAGCGAACAACAGCCTCAAAGTCCACAACCAAACCAGTTGTAAGTACCTTGGTAGTACCCTCACCAGATAAGCGAACAACAGCCTCAAGGTCCACAACCAAACCAGTTGTAAGTACCTTGGTAGTACCCTCACAAGATAAGCGAACAACAACCTCAAGGTCCACAACCAAACCAGTTGTAAGTACCTTTGGTAGTACCCTCACCAGATAAGCGAACAACACCCGCAAGGTCCACAGTCTATAGCAGACACGTCAGGAAACTCAACCTTTTACAGAGATGTCTCCACTAGATGCTCAGGATTGACAGATGGAAAAAAATGTCCAACTAAATTCCTCCGAAAGGCGAGGCTCTCGGGCATGTAATGAGCCCAGATCAGTTGGACTGGACATATATGTCCGATGTGCGCCTTCCTAGGCAGCTGTTGTATGGTAAACTGACAAAAGGCAAGTCCTTATCGGAGTACAGAAGAAAGAATATAAAGATTTTGTGAAAGTATCTGCGAACATTTTCTTCATTGTTGTCCCATCTTTGGAGCTGTTTGCTGAGAATCGCTTAGTCTAGTGCATTGCTATCACACAAAAAGCTCGGATTGCTGGGAAGTGAAACATCACTAGGGCGCAGACAAAAATTAGCTACATGAATGGACATAATGCAAAGCTGCCCAATTATTAACTTTATCCAAACAGTGCAGTAGAGTGTACCGTGTTCTGATAGTACTGAATAGTCTTCAGCGGTGATACCAGAACACACATTACTGGCACTGTCACCATCTTGGCTAGCGATGGGGACTACTGTAATGAGAGATACGTACAGAGCAGCAAGTCTAAATTCTCATCTCTTAATAGCACAGGGATGGTTTTTTTTGTGACCATGAACTTCATTAGAAATTACAATGTCTTATTGCAGCTAGGGATTTACATGTTGTAAACTTACGACGTTATCTTCTTTTACAGCATGAACAAAATTGTATTAAAACTGATTCTCTGCTGCTTATTGAAGACCCATATTACATAATTTGAATTGCGGTTACTGGTATCATAAACATAATTGTTGTTTAGTTTAGTTGTTTACCTCACAAGTTACAGCTTAAGACTAATTAAGTCACGATTTTATTTTTAACAAATGCGTTCACAAATCCTGCATCCGTTGTAAAAGAAAACTGAATTTGTTGAGCTTCGTGGTAACCTAATTCGATGAACACTAGTATGTGCAAAACGGACACGATACTTTAACTCTCCGTCACAATTTCTCATCTAGGGCTATCATCCAGGGGAACATGCACAACACATATCGGAGATATACAAGAGCGGTTGATAGTTTCAAAAAACATTGCTTGGATAGGGTATTAGAATGCGCAAAATATAATAAAACTGTTTATAAGTACGTTCATACGTTTACAGAAAGAGTTCAGAATCCCACATACATCCTGCAAAATCCAGCTTGTAGATTACTGATTAGCTGAACCATCATCGCTGAACTTACAAATCAGTTCAGTTCAGTTCAGTTCATCCCGTAACCCATCAGGTCGTTGGGGCACACACGAAGACACTCCCAAAATCCCACACCATCCCTCTCTGTCTGTAGCCGCCTGACGTATCTCACCGGGACGAATGCCTGACCACTCAGTGATGTTGTCCACCCTTCTCTTCCTTGGATGTCCTCGCCCTCTCTGTCCCGGTACGGAACCAAAGAGTATCGAGTTGATAATTCCGTTGGACCTCGTGACGTGCCCGCACCAGGTCATCGTTCGTCTTTTGATAGCTGTGAACAGATCTTCAAAAGGACCAATAGCGTCTTCAACTCTCTGACGTATTACTACGTTCGCGACACGATCTTTATATGCAACATTTAGGATTTTTCCATAGCACCTCATTTCCATTGCATGAATTCTGCCCTGGATATCTGCTGTAATGGTCCAGGTTTCGCAGGCATACAGAACTATTGATAGCACCAAAGAGCGCATTAGTCTAACTTTTATGCCGAGGACGAGGCGCTTGTCTTGCCATATAGGTTTCAGCCGAGTATAGGTGGACATTTTCTTTCAATCTGATTATTCTTGACATCCTTCTTTTGACTCTCGTTCCATTGTTGTCGGTAGAGCTCATGTATAAGGATGTGTCATGCGATGTAGCTGGCATAATGGCTTCGATCTAGGCCAGCATAATGTTTAATGTTATTGACATAAATTCAGTTACGTGCCTTCACTGTAGACAGTGTCTCTTCGCGTTTCATCACAAATGTATAATTCATTTTCAGTTCTGCGAGCTTTACATTGTAAACATGTTCATCTCATAATTAGTCATCGACAAGACACGTAGAGACACTTACATAACACAGACACATAAATAATAGAGAGAGTTGAAGATGTCCGTCACTCTGTATTAATCTTCACTTGTCATTCAACGATATCTCAGAACTGTGCTATCATTTGTTGTTTATGAACTATTTGTCAATCAAAATACATTGTTATTTACGTGTTCTTTACGTGTAACAGGCACTATGTCACACATCATTCATCCAGTATTCCGTCACATGGATTGTCCTGTTGTTTCCACACAGCAGGTCAGCCAAACTGCAAGGCCCCAGAAGGTTTGGGCAGATCTGTATGTGGTCTTGATCTTGTGTTGATTCACATTCGCATGTTTCAACTTCCCTGTAACGCCATCTTTTTAGGCTTTTTCATGCATCATGAATTCGAAGTTCCCAGTTCGAAGTCTATTTAGTGTTGGCTATGCTATGTAAGACAGTTGATGTCCAACCGCAGGGTCCTCACATAACTCGGTCGAGTGAACCTGCGTCAACTCATTCCATCTTTCGATGCAGCGTTTTCCAGGACTAGCCTGTAGCGGCTGGGTTGACTAAAGAACTTCGTCTTGATTTCAGTCTTGTGCGCTCCCCTGATGTCCAAACATATAGGGCCTTGCATCTTTCTATCTCTGATGCGACAATATATATAATTATCATCGTCTTAATGTTTTTGTAGGATGACCTTTGCAAAACGTCGCTCACTTAATATCCGACCTGTAAGACTCGATCTTACTCGAGCATACTGTTCCATCTCTATCACTGTTATCCTCAACATCTTTGATATTCCCTGTCCATCTTCTCCCCCTTCTGCCCCTGTCTCGCTATCTGGATATCATCTTCTCCAGAACTGTTTTCTAGACTATTGTGACGTTTGATGTGACCAAATTATTTAAGTGTCCTCGAATAAATAATATTAACAAGTCTGTTTCCCTATCCGTGACACTTTGAGCACTTTACAGCAGCAGTTAAAATAGAAGATCCAATCTTCTTCCTTAATGTATTTGTGATTGTCCATGTATCGCAGCAGTACGTTCCCACTGTGAAGATGCAAGTCCTCATGATGTTTTGTTGATTGCCATTTGGTTATTGCTCTGTTATACGTTTCTCATTTTATTTAACATTTGCATTACCATAGCCCTTATTCTTTTTACTTCATTTTAGCAATCTCCATTTTAGCAATCTCGATTTTAGCAATCTCCATTTTAGCAATCTCCATTTTATCAATCTCCATCTTAGCAATCTCCATTTTATCAATCTCCATTTTAGCAATCTCCATTTTATCAATCTCGATTTTAGCAATCTCTATTTTAGCAATCTCCATTTTATCAATCTCCATTTTATCAATCTCCATTTTAGCAATCTCCATTTTAGCAATCTCCATTTTATCAATCTCCATTTTAGCAATCTCCATTTTATCAATCTCCTTTTTAGCAATCTCCATTTTAGCAATCTCCATTTTAGCAATCTCCATTGAATCAATCTCCATTTTAGCAATCTCCATTTTAGCGATCTCCATTTCTACCTATAATTGAGTTCAGATATACAAAATGTGTAGTCTTTTTTACTTGTTGTTTATCAAGGATAACTGTAGGTCTAGTTTTTACCATTATCTTGGCCTTGCTGAAGTTCAGGTATAGATTTGTTTTTTTTGCTGTGTTTTTTAACCGACACGATAATCTGTTCTTCTTCTTCTTCTTCTTCTTCTTCTTACGCTGTCAGACGTCGACCTTTATGTTTCCGACAAAAAGCTGCGGTCATCCTGAGGCTGTCGACACTGCCGTAGAGCTTGTCTAGTGTTGCCACTGGTGATGGCCACATCTGCTCTCTCTGATCCTCGTATGTCGGGCAGTTTTGCAGCAAATGTTCAGTGGTCATTTTCCCGGTACCACACGTGCATTCGTCGGTGCCACCTATCTTCAATTTATTGAATACGTGGTACCTCAGTCTATTGTGGCCAGTGCGAATTCTGAAGACCACGACCTGCTCTCTTCTGTTCAACTGGTAATAGGCATCGTTTTTTGTGTAGCCAGTATGTTCGGTTTCCCATTTGGTCATGTATCTAGCTCTAATACGCCGTTTTGACTTTTCGTATGTCATACTTGTATCTGGTTGTGGTAGTCTTGCACCTTCTTTTGCCAGTCTGTCTGCCTCCTCGTTGCCTTGGATGTTGCAGTGGGATGGAACCCACTGTACCCCTACCCTTTTTGGTGCGGACTGCTGGCATAGCTGACAGAGTACTGCTCTTAAATCATTAAGTTCAGTATTTGTCTGGCTTTTTAGTGCTGTGACTACGGCCAGGGCATCTGTAAGTAGGACTATATGGCTTTCATTCCTTTTACCTGTCACCATTTCTTCCACTGCCGCCATCAGTGCCTCTGCCTCCGCTTTGAAATTTCTTGTGTATTTTCCAGTTGCTAATGATACTGTTATTTTCCTGCCATTTGGTGGGCTCAGGAATGCCCCTGCCCCTCCGTTCTGTGTTGTGATTTTTACAGAGCGGTCGGTGTATGCATGGGTCCATTCCTTGCTTGGGTAGTTTTTCGTTATGTACCTCAGGGTTGTATCTCTTCTTTCTTTTTCAGTCTGGCAGTTTTTGTTTCCAATATCTGGTATATTTTCTACCACCTCTGGAAATATATGCTGCCTCCAGGTAGGTTTTTGTACAGTAGGCATGGGCTTTGGTGTTGTTAGTGCGTTTATAGGGTCTTCGTGCATCTTTGCTTTGGCTATCTCTGCAAAGTTTCTCTGCATTAGTTTCCAATTTCCAAAATTGTTTAGTCTCTGGAGCATTGGATGGTCAGTCAGTCTTCTGAGTTTCTCTGCTTGCTGCTGGGCTCTGCAGTCTCTTCTGTCGGTCATGGATTGCAGTTTTGTAATCTTTTAAAGTTTTACAATTGGCGTTGACTTCATGCCTCCTGTTATAACTCTCATGGCTTGGTTTTGGAGTTTGCTAATTTTATCGAAGTTCGCCTTTGCTGCAGTTGTCCATGCCGCAATGCCATACTCGAGGACTGGTCTCCCTCTTCCAGTGTACAGTTTCTTTAGTATACTTTCGTCTGCTCCCCAGCTTGTGCCAGCAAGTTTCTTCATGATTGCCATTCTTTCTCTGGCTCTCATTCGGTTTGTCTCGATCTGACTTTTCCATGTCATGCGCCTATCAAATGTGACTCCCAGATAGTTTGGGTTGTCGTTTGGCTGCAGGAACTTGCCGTTAAGACTTATTTTGGTGTTTTGGGGTTTGTTTGAAAGCGAGAATATCGTACATGTTGTTTTTTCTTCGTTTATTTTGACCAGCCATGAGTTCGCCCACTCTTCCAGCGATGTTAGGGCCTGCTGCACCCGATTACTTGCTATGGTGAGATTCTTTTCAGATATTCACATAGCCAGATCGTTTGCAAACATGGAGCTTTTGACTCTTCTTTGTATATTCTCTGTTTTGTTTTTTATATGCACCAGGAAGAGTGAGTGACAGTACTCCCCCTTGGGGTACTCCCTGCTCAAGTGTCACCTTTTTGTTCATCTGCCCTTGTACTTGAACTCTGGCTGTTCTGTTTTTGAGGTAGTGACTGATCCATTTGTACATTTTCCCACAAACTTCACTTCTTCTTAGCTTTCCAGATTTTGTCAAATGCATTTTCTAGATCTACCCAAACCGCTACTGTATGTTTTTGCTCCTGGTAGGTATCTTCTATTTCCTGGGCTATGAGGATGACCTGATCCTCAGTGGATCTGTGCAGTCTAAAGCCTGCTTGCTGTGGAATTAGTATGTGTTTTTCTTCCAGATGCCACAACAGTCTGGTGTTTATCATGCGTTCCATCAGTTTGCCTACGCAGCTCAGTAGGCTAATAGGACTATATCCATTTGGATCTGTTTTGTCTTTTCCTTTTTTTGGTATTGGTACAAGTACTGCGTCTTTCCATGCCTGGGGTACAATACCCCTGTTCCAGCTTTGGTTCAGGACTGATAGTAGTTTCCTTTTTGCTGTTTGGCTCAGCGCCATCAGCATTTCGTTTGTTATCCCGTCTTTTCCGGGAGATTTCCTTTTCTTTAACGTTCTCATGGCCTCTTCCATTTCATTCATTGTTAATTTTGCCATCATATGCTCTTCTGGTGCCATATTGATGTTGTCGTGCCCCTTTTGCTCTTCACTAATGTCTGTATGCCTATCTGCAGAGACATCAATGTGGTTTGCTCTGGCATAATGTTCAACAAAGGCGTTTGCTGCTTTTTTTCTTGTGAGTATGTTGTCACCCTGCTTGATTGTAATTTTGTTTGTTTGATGGAGTTTCTTCATTCATGGCTCTGACTAGCTTCCATAGTTTGTTCCCTTCTTTGTCTAAATTTAGATCATCTGTTCAAAACCCCAAAGTGCTAATTGGAAGGACAACTATGATTTACAAATCCCAGTTCTGAAATTTATTCCCCACTAATTGTGAACGGGTATAACTTTTCAAAATATTTGTATATATATTATAGATTATAGATATATATATAGATTATCCTTGGAGAATGATGCAATAATTTGTGTAGACAAGGCAAAACATGGTTGGCCAGTTCATATTTCTGGACGGAACGATGGTCGAGGGAGCACGGCGACATCAATCTGGTACCCCCTAGGCAAAAATTGACGCTGGGAAGACCACCAAAGCTTTAGTCAAACACCCATGGTTTTCTAAACAACATATGAGACGCCTCTGGAGGAATGCTTACCACCCATAGGATTTAAGTGACCCAAAACATATGATATTTATTAAATGTAGTTTACAACTTTCATAGGGTTACCTTGCTGAACTAACGTAATTCACCAATGTGTATATCGGAAGTGGAGATATTAACACTGTGGCTGTTGAGCATCCATCTACAGCCCAATTTTGTTGTTCTGTTTTTAAACAAATTTCTTGAAATAGGTGAACTCGTGAAGATAATGTATATTGTTAAAACATTGGCAGAAGTGTTGAGAAACAGTTCCCAGAACTAACACATAGAAAATGGATGTTATCATACGTTGAAACCAATCAGTGCGGTTCATGAGATGAGATTACATATTGTTGAAACGGGGACGGCGTAGGATAATGATTAAGTGACATGGCTCACAATCGGAAGGTGCTGGGTTCGCTTCCCAATCACAGCACCGGTCGTTGCCCTGGGGAAGCAAACCCTTAGAAAATGCAGAAGGAAGCAAATCCTTACATAAAATGCATGCCCCATCCGGATGCACTGGACCGGTAGTCGCTCAATAAAAACATAGTACAATGCACACAACCTTGGGGAATAGAGAAATAAGGCGAAAAAAACACAAAAAAAAAAAAGAGAAAATAAGAATATTGTTTCAACGAAAGGAGATTAACAGAGAAGAACGTGGGAGTGATCGGCGAAGCACGGGCTTAGGGAGGATGTTGACAAGGAATGCTAAGTGAGCTAGGAAGAGGTCACTGATAGATGTCAGTGGGGTTAGGCTGAGAGAGTGCAGAGGTTGCAGCCGACACTTGTTTGATGGCAAGTTCTTGTCAGAAATTGTGCTTAAACGAGACAATATATTAAAAAACAAAACAATACCAATGAATACACTTTAAATAACAAAGTAAAAAGAAAGCATTCATACATGATATATCTAAAATAATATCACATTTTCATTACAGCAGGCAGAAAATACAAAGGGCATGATATAACACGGACAGAGATCAACTTAAACAGTGCATTGGTGACTTTGATCGTCTTCACTATGGATCATGCAAAGAGGAAGAAATTATGTACATTTGTATGCTGCAACAAATCAGATAAAGAAGCTAGCATGAAGTTAATGTGACAGGCTTTCTCGCAAAACTAGAAATATTTATAAAAAAACAATCAATGAATTATTAGAAGAGAAAGGCAAACCACATTTTAGGTTTTGGCATTGCAGAATTAAAAGTCTATCACCATTTGAACTTGACAGCCAAATTTTACCTACCATTTAAGAAACTAAAATAGGAGTACTACAAGTCTTAGTGCCCATTTCGTTAACTTTTGTTCATTTTAAAAACATTTATATAATCTTAATAGAAACACGATTCTGTTAACTATAACACATCAAACAAAGATTTCGGCAAAATGAAAACGGTAATGTCAATTGTGACTAATCTTACCATAATTGCAATCCCTGCAAAAATATGATCAAATCATTAATGAAGTATCCAATTATACTGAATGTCGCACTCTCTGTGTGACTTCAAAATCAAGAAATTTGCAATTTGCTGTCTCTGCTTTATGTTGAAAGAAATACAGATCTGGTTTCAACTTTTGCGTTTCACCGGTCTCCATCAACTGAAAGGAATAACGCTGGTAATGATGATGTGAATATACATGTTAAAAGGTTTCATCTGTTCCTGTCCGCGTTATTTTCGTATACTCAAGAAAACAGGATATTTAAAATGATCAAACTTCTAAAAGAAGTTAAATGCAGAAAAACAAAGTAAATTGTCGATGTCTTCAGTCGGTGACACAACGCGGATAAGTCAGTCTGACTCTTATCGTGTTGATGAGGAAAATTCTCGCAGATTTATGTCTGATAATAAGAATGATTGAAACGGGGTGAAGCCGTTTCGCGAGTTCCGTGAGGACTCACTGTTCATGTTGCCTGTATGTCAAGACCTACAGGGCACACACGCGCAACATGCTCTCGTGTCACCCTCCTCCATTTTGCGGACGTATTAAAATTCTGCCTCTCAATTTCTCCGTACTCTCCAAGTTAGCCAACCAACGAACAGCTCCAGTTTGAAAACAGCGCTTCTCAAAGTGTGGTCCTAAACAGTCAAATGTGCGCTGTGCAGGTAAACATGCCATTTGATGAGATGAATAGTTAAATGATAATGCCAGAATACTTTTCAATGTCATAACATTGTAATGAGCAGTGTGACCAGACGGTTAGATTAACTGCCCTTTTAGTCTGCAGACACATTTAAATTTGCCGTCTTCTTTTTCGGGGAGGAAATGTTAAATAATAAAACATGTATGCACAATGTACTTCGTCGTGGCGGGGCAAGAGACATTGTTTCTCGAACGAGCAATCTAATTACACGTCACTCTTTACGACAGAGATAATGAGACACTATATAATAGCCACTAGGAAAGTTTTAAGGCAACAGTGAATTATTTTGTCAACATTTCGATGTCCATATTTTGTTTTACATGTCTGTCATGAAAAACCAACCCGACGTTAACTATCGCTATTCTAAAACAAAAACAAAAAATAAACTTTAGAGAGTCAATTTTTAGTGTAGAAAATTGAATTTTTCAATGCATGACCTAACTGTAGTGTAGTCATATTCCCATTTACAGCTGTACTGACTGTACTACGAAAGTTGTTATCAAATTGCAACAACCAGTTGTATGTAATGTTCGAAACCAGGTGTTAGCGGTTCAAATTTCACGAAGGATTGTAGACATGAACACGCTGCGCACTTGTTGTTGCTCCCTGTCAAATCTGTCCAAGTTGTGTCGCACCTTGATCACTGATGCTGTTACAGACCAAACGCATTGCCCCTCCTGTTGAAACTATATAAGTAATACAAACTGTCCTTCATGTTTTCAGTTTATTAACTTAACTTAACTTAACGTCTTTATACTGGTTTAGAAGACCCTGCAGAGTCTGTATACAACCACGTAATTATGAGCTCTTCCTTCCACGTTCTGGTATTCTATCGTTCATTCTTACTCTCGCTCTCTCTAGCCGTCACACATTGTCATTGACCTCTCTCTCACCCTCTCACGCTCTTAGTCGCACAAACGACCTTTTCTTCTCGTCTGCTGTCTTTCACTTCTTTCTTAGTCACCACAATACTTCCCTACTCTATTACATTTCATGATAATGTTCAATTTCCGTATATCTTTACCCCAATGTTAGTTTGCCCTGCCAAGTGCCAATTTTTTGTTAAAACGGCATGATCTAATCCTTTCTCTCTCTCTCTCTCTCTCTCTCTCTCTATATATATATATATATATATATATATATATATATATATACATATATATCTTTTTTCATTCTCTCCCTGTCTCTCTTTTACGTTCTGTCATTGTAACTTTGTTTCATTTTCATCTCTCTCCATCATAATCTCCCCGTGACGTATATCTTTGTCCAAATCCTTACCGTCTCATTCACTTTATTTCTCTCTTTCTCTCTCGCTCTCTCTTTTTCTCTCGCTCTCCCAGTTTGAGCTTATGCATATAGGCATGTGTGAATACATGTGTGTGTGTGTGTGTAAGTATGAATACACGTGTACAATGTTAATGTGTGTGTGTGTATATGTGTGTGTAAATGGTTGTTTCTGTGTGTACATATATGCATGTGTAAATGTCTGTGTTTTTTTCATATAAACATGTATGCATGTGTATATGTCTGTGTGTTCGTCCATATACGCATTTAAGACCGTGTACATGTCTGTGATTACGCGCGTGTGTGTGATGTGTATGTGTGTGTGTGTGTGTGTGCATGGATTCATTTGTCAATATTTGCGTTTATGTGTGTTCATGTATTCCTGAGCAAATGTCAGTGTTTGTGTGTGCTACTGGGTGTTTAAGTATATAGTCAAGTGTAAATGTCTAATTGTGTGTGTGTTTCGCTTTATGAGAATGCATGCACGCTTGTATAAAAGTAGGTTTATAAGTATATATTCATGTGTAAATGTCTAATTGTGTGTGTGTTTCGGTTTATGAGAATGCATGTACGCTTGAATAAAAGTAGGTTTGTATGTATATATTCATGTGTAAATGTATGTGTTTGTGTGCATGTTTATATGTACGTATCACCGAATGTGTAACTGCATGTGTTTGCGTGTGTGTGTGTGTGTGTGTGTGTATGTGTATGGATGTATACAAATATGTGTCAATTTGCACGTATGTATTCTTGAATAAATGTATTTGTTAATGTGTGTATAAGCATGTACGCCTGAGTAAATGTATGAGTGCGTGTGCGTGTAGAAATGCATCATTGTCTAAATGCGTGTGTGTTTGTGTGTGTGCATGTGTTCCTGCGTAAATATGTGTTTGTCTGTAATGACGCAACTGGACTAGTGTACTTAGTATGCAGGAATGCGATAGTATCTCCTGGTGGCACCTACTATCCAGAGGAGACTTGAGGCTCTAGCAGTTCTTCTCGTATGATATCATCGTATTTCATTAACCCACATTCTATATCCAGACAAATGGCCTCCCTGAAAATGTCTGTTCCTGAAGCCGCTATATGGATGCAAGTAATGAACGAAATAGAGCTTTAATAACGGAAAAATGTGAGTGTGCAAGCTAGCGTAGCTTAAGCCTTCATCTTTTCTTCTCCGATCACCGGTGGAAAACAAGTTATACGTTCTTTTATCTCTGTATTATACATTGTCATTTCTGTTCTAGGGTTTTCTTTCAAACTCAGATGGCTACTGTCAAACTCGTCATGAAAATGACTTTTGTGAAGGGCGTTTTATATCAATAATCCTACTTTGGAGAGTCTTCTACTCTACATGTGTCAGAAATAAACACAAGTTTAGTCTTCGACTGATTGTTTCACAACCGTGCTCGTGTGGACTGAAAGAACAACACGCAGAGCAATTTTACACGAATTATCTTAACTTAGCTTAACCTAACTTTAGCTTTCTTAACTTAACTTAACTTAGCTTAACTTAACTTAGCTTAACTTAACTTAACTTAACTTAACTTAACTTAACTTAACTTAACTTAACTTAGCGTTTTTGTACTGGTTTAGAAGACTAGAGAGTCTGTATGCAACCAGTTTCTTTGAAGGTGGTTAACTGATGTGCGCCTAAATATTAAATGAAGCCTGTCAGACGTCATGTATGCTGCTCTTAACAAACCACCTAACCATGGCCGGTGTTATATCATGTTACACAGCTAGTCGTTTCTTTCGGCATGCTCTCTGTAGGGCAGTGATGCTATTCTTGTCATTGTCATACACAAAGACCCCGACAGAGCACACGGATTACACAAGACTGCCCTATGTAGAGACAGTAAAAGAAGACTGGCCAAGTCACTCAACATCAAACTAAAAGATGTGCGGATGTCCAGATGAGCTCCGAGCAGCGATAGAGGTCACCATGGCAACTTGTCTGACATCAATCACCAATGAACAAACACAAGAAGAAGAGGTATGCAACCTTGTTAGTTACCTCCCATGACATGTTCTCAATTTAGCAGAGGCCATATTCTCGTCTTTGTCACACACCGAACCGTTTTGAAAATCATCTGCCAGGACATAGAACAAACATGGAGCAAAAAACGATTTCGACTATTAATTTTCTATAATAGTCAAAGTGTGGTGTATGTGTCTGACAGAAAAATATCGGGCCACTGCCATACAAACATCATGTCATAAGAGACGACAAACACTGCACCTGTAGGGTAGACGGCTCTCCAATTCAGCGTTTCAAATAAGCCTGTTGATGAAACACCTTAGTAAGCCGCACATGAAGCTTTAGAAACAGCTGTTTATGTGTGATTATCGTAAGACAACGTGAAATGTTAGTTTTATGGTGATAATTGAAAAACAAAGTGAATTGTTAGTTTATATGTGATAATTGGAATTCACCGTGAAATGTTAGTTTTTATGGTGTTAATGGAAAAACAAAGTGAATTGTTAGTTTATATGTGATGATTTAAAGACACCGTGAAATGTTAGTTTGTATGGTGATAATAGAAAAACAAAGTGAATTGTTAGTTTATATGGGATAATTGGAATAAAAAGGTGAAATGTTAGTTTTTTTGGTGTTAATGGAAAAACAAAGTGAATTGTTAGTGTATATGTGATGATTGGAAGAAAACTTGAAATGTTAGTTTTTATGGTGATAAAGGAAAAACAAAGAGAATTGTTAATTTATATGTGATCATTGGAAGACTACGTAAAATGTTAGTTTTTATGGTGATAATGGAAAAACAAAGAGAATTGTTAATTTATATGTGATGATTGGAAGACAACGTGAAATGTTAGTTTTTATGGTGATAATGGAAAAACAAAGTGAATTGTTAGTGTATATGTGACAATGGAAAGAAAAATTGAATTGTTAGTTTATATGTGATAATTGAAAGACGATGTATTATGATAGTTTTTATGTGATAATGGAAAAACAAAGTGAATTGTTAGTTTATATGTGATGATTGGAAGACAACGTGAAATGTTAGTTTTTATAGTGATAATGGAAAATGAAAATGGAATTGTTAGTTGATATGTGGTAATGGAAAAACAAAAGTGAACTGTTAGTTTATATGTGATGATTGGAAGACAACGTGAAATGTAAGTTTGTATGGTGATAATGGAAAAACCAAGTGAATTGTTAGTTTATATGTGATAATTCGAAGACAACGTGAAATGTTAGTTGTTATGGTGATAATGGAAGAACAAAGTGAATTGTTAGTTTATATGTGATGATTGAAAGACAACGTGAAATGTTAGTTTTTGTGGTGATAATGGAAAAAACAAAGTGACTTGTTAGTTTAAATGGGACGATTGTAAGACAACGTGAAATGTTAGTTTTTATGGTGATAATGGAAAAAAAAGTGAATTGTTAGTGTATATGTGATAATGGAAAGACAAATTGAATTGTTACTTTATATGTGGTAATTGAAAGACAAGGTAAAATGTTAGTTTTCATGGTGATAATGGAAAAACAAAAAGAATTGTTAATTTATATGTGATGATTGGAAGACAACGTGAAATGTTAGTTTTTATTATGATAATTGAAAAAACAAAGTGAATTGTTAGTGTATATGTGATAATGGAAAGACAAATTGAATTGTTAGTTTATATGTGATAATTGAAAGACAGGGTAAAATGTTAGTTTTTATAGAGATAATGGATAAAACTAAGTGAATTTGTAGTTTATATGTGATAATTGGAAGACACCGTGAAATGTTAGTTTGTATGGTGATAATGGAAAAACAAAGTGAATTGTTAGTTTATATGTGATGATCGTAAGACAACGTGAAATGTTAGTTTTTATGGTGATAATGGAAAAACAAAGTGAATTGTTAGTTTATATGTGATGATTGTAAAACATCGTGAAATGTTAGTTTTTGTTATGATAATTGAAAAAACAAAGTGAATTGTTAGTGTATATGTGATAATGGAAAGACAAATTGAATTGTTAGTTTATATGTGATAATTGAAAGACAGGGTAAAATGTTAGTTTTTATAGAGATAATGGATAAAACTAAGTGAATTGTTAGTTTATATGTGATAATTGGAAGACACCGTGAAATGTTAGTTTGTATGGTGATAATGGAAAAACAAAGTGATTTGTTAGTTTATATGTGATGATCGTAACACAACGTGAAATGTTTGTTTTTATGGTGATAATGAAAAATTAAAATGGAATTGTTAGTTGATATTGGATAATGAAAAAACAACGTGAATTGTTAGTTGATATGTGATAATGGAAAAACAAAGTGAATTGTTAGTTTATATGCCATAATTGGAAGACACCGTGAAATGTTAGTTTGTATGGTGATAATGGAAAAACAAAGTGAATTGTTAGTTTATATGTGATAATTGGAATAAAAAGGTGAAATGTTAGTTTTTTTGGTGTTAATGGAAAGACAAATTGAATTGTTAGTTTATATGTGATAATTGAAAGACAAGGTAAAATGTTAGTTTTTATGTGATAATGGAAAAACAAAGTGAATTGTTAGTTTTTATAAAATAATGAAAAGACAACATGAAATGTTAATTTTTTATATGATAATAGAAATATAAATGGAATTGTTAGTTTATCTGTGATAATGGAAAGACAAGCGGAATTGTTAGTTTATATGTGATAATTGAATCTAAAGTGAATTATTAGTTTATATGTGATAATGTAAAAACAAAGTGAATTGTTATTTGTGGTGATAAGATTAAGAAACATCAAATAGGAAAATGCAGTGTGTAAACTCTTCAAAGTTTTGTATTGTGCAGCTAGATGTAACATTTGCTTAAAATAATTCTGTTCCCTGCATCAGTTTAATTTCCCTAACTTCAAACAATCAAGTCTCCAGGGACTGGAGTTTCGGATGCTAATCGAGAACGGTTTACAAGAGAATCGTTTTACAGGGAGAGAAAAAGGATTTTCTTGTAAGATAGATTGGCTTTAGAGGACTGTGTGTATTTCTAGTATAAACAAGCTCCAAATAATTTTGCGAGACAGGTTTCGTTGGATAAATTTGTAAGCATTGCTAACATCAGAGCATGGTCTAAGAAAAGATGCTTAAATGATTAGGCGCCAGTTTCAAACTGCAGCTACTGCCTTGATAGTTCTTCTTTTTCTTCGTTCGTTCTCAATCTCCCACTACCAAACACTGAAAGGGCTTAAGTAGCAGAATGTAGTCCAGAGAACGGAATGCGTTGTGTCGTAGTTTACAGCTTGGCTGCTATTTTTGCACCTTTCGGTCTAACACATCCGACTTCAGCAAGCATTTTTTTAGTACTGGGTTAGCCTTCCCTCTTCAATCCCTTCTCCTTAGCCAGTCTGCCCTGATGCTGCCTGCTATCCAGGATCACCGCGTGGAGGTGTAGAAGGGTCTTGGCAGCTATGGTTTGCTGGCCATGAGGCTAGCAGTCAGCTATGGGTCGCTGACCACTGCAGCTCTTTCGCTGCTCAGCATCTTGATCCCCCTTGATAGTTCAATTTATACCAGAAGTGTAGACTTATCACGACTCTCTTCGATGTAGCAGAACAGAATCACCGAACACACAGCACGAGTATGAAGATAATTAATCAGCATCAAAGAGAGTATGAACTATTAAAGATATAACAATCTAAACTATATAAAAAAGAACCTGTTCAACATGAGAGCTGTCCCGTGTGCTAACCGGCATTTGAACCTTTTGGTTTGTAACAAATAATACATCAACAACATTGAATGTCATTATTTCGAATTATTGCATCTATGAATTAATCAGCAAATAGGAACACGACAAATGTATTACCAAACAACGACATTGCAGCAGTGAAATTGAGGTATATCGAGTAAATGAGGGACTTCATTGAACATGAATACAGCAACAATAGCTATCATTGCATTGCAATGGTCACCGTCATTACAATATAGCAGCCACAATCATTACAATATAGCAGCCACAATCATTACAATACAGCGGCCACAATCATTACAATACAGCAGCCACAATCATTACAATATAGCAGCCACAATCATTACAATACAGCAGCCACAATCATTACAATATAGCAGCCACAATCATTACAATACAGCAATCACAATCATTACAATACAGCAGCCACAATCATTACAATACAGCAGCCACAATCATTACAATACAGCAGCCACAATCATTACAATACAGCAGCCACAATCATTTCAATATAGCAGCCACAATCATTACAATACAGCAATCACAATCATTACAATACAGCAGCCCCAATCATTACAATACAGCAGCCCCAATCATTACAATACAGCAGCCACAATCATTACACTATAGCAGTCACAATCATTACAATATAGCAGTCACAATCATTACAATACAAACGTCACCGTCGGTACAATACAGCAGTGGCATTCATTACAATACAGCAATCACCTTCATTACAATACAGCAATTAATATCATTACAATAGAGCAATTAATATCATTACAATACAACAGTCACCATAATTACAATACAACAATGACCATAATTGCAATACAACAATGACCATCATTACAATACAATAACTACTATCAATACAATAGAGCAATCACCATACACCTAATAATGATTCCAGATATACGCAGAATGAGGCCGAGAAATCCATGCTATTTAAATATGTAGTTTCATAATTTCCTAGATTTTACTAATATGCAAAACCCAATACATCTTTGTTGACCAAGAAGTGCTAAAATTGAAACGAATTGTTATGGATAACTCCCACAACTAACTTTGTCAGCAAACTGTCAACATTGCGAAGTACTGACGTTACTTTGCATCACCTATTCTCTGGATGTGACATTTGAAACGTCACTAGCAGTCAGCTCAGCAGTTACCTTTCTACCTTTAATAATTAGCGAACCTAGCGTTCTGCGACCCTCTAAATGTAAATATGACTTCTTTCTTCTGATCGGTATCAAAGAACCATTGAAATTACATGTACGTTTTTGATTTTATCTTCAAATAAAGTGTTTTGTATCTTCTAGAGAAAATTAGATTTAAAATTATTGTATATTGTCACCAAATTGAGCATCACGGATAGCTTCTTGAGAAAAAGTCGCGGATTTGTGGCGTTTGATTTATGTTTTACATTCGAAGAAAAAAAGATCACGCTTTTGGTTAGAGTAATTAAACTTGTAATAGTGTGTCTTTTTTAAATTACAGGGTATATATAGACGTATGAATTGTTAGCGACAATGTTTATGTTATTGCTGGAGGACGCAAGTGAGTAAATGTACCGATCGAGAAACGACAAATAAGAAGAAACTGAACAGAAATAGCGACAAGACCAATGTTAGGACCAATTGAAAGCCAGAACATGTTGGTGGGAGGAGGAGGGTGGGAGGGAGGGGGGGGGGGAAATGGGCAGTGTGTTTGGTCGGTTTAAGGGGAGTAATTCTGGCGGGTTGAGACTGGGACACGGGAGTTAACGGGCTGTAGAGGGACCGATGGGTTGGACAGAAGAATCTGCTTGGCAGGTAAGGGGTGCGGGAAATCATGTAATTGCTGAACTGATGTTGGTTCTTGTATACTGTGCAGTTCGATTGACGGCAGGATCTTCTGTACGTGTACTGCTACTTTTTAAAAATAACTTGCGTATAAAGGACTCAATTAGTATTACATTTATTGACAATGTTTACCTACAATCGTAAATGTAAATTGATACTCGAAATGTCAGCCATCATCTGCAACACATGCGTAAGTTGGGTACGCCACTTTCTTACTGATACGTTCATTTTGCAATTATTCTGGCTTGCAATACGCTCTAAGTCCCTTAGTGCATGAGGATAATTTCTCGAATGTTTGATGACCACCTTTTCGGTTCAATGAAAACATGTGCCTCTTGCATGAGCAGTGCAACTGTATTATTAGTACGGTTATATGAGCGTCTTGCTGGAAGATGAAGCATTTTGACCTTTCTCTCATTTCAGGAAAAAGACATTGCATTAACAATTCATTGCGGAAACAGTCTCCTTCTATCTTGATACCGGGCTGAAGAAAGTGAATTTCAGCGTGGCCCGTTGATGAGAAACCAACAAAAGTCATGTCATACAAGAGGCTTGTCATAAGTCTTTACCGTGACCATGAAGGAGTAGGAGGAGAAAGTTTAAAATTTGCCACAGTGCTTATTCCGTCTCAATGTAGCCATCACCTGAATTTATACAATGTTGCCATCTCTGCGTGATCTAGAAATGACCTTCAGAATAGAGTAACCTATTTTTCGAACTAAACCAGTCATCACAAACCAATATGACATCTTAGTCACTGTCAGCGGTTTTTTAAGTTTTGGGAAGAGAAAAAAGTCTGATGGAGCTAAATCCGAAGAATATGGTGGGTGTGGAAAAAATGTTAATATTCAAATCGTTGGCTGTTTGCAGCACAAGCCTTTCTTTATGGGAGGGCGCGTTGTCTTGAGTGCCCGTAATCCCTCCTTTTCTGGTCCGAGTCTTTCTTAGTTTGGTAAGATCTGCATAATATTGCCCATTAACCATGTTGCCATGAGTCAGGTAATCTTTTAGTATGACACCTTTGACGTCCCAAAAAAAACCCAGTCAGCATCACTTTTCTTGCAGATTTCTGTGCTCTTGGCTTGACATGTGTGGGTGAGCCCGGGATTTTTCACTGCATGCTAGGAATTTTTAATCTTTGGTCATAATGGTGAGCCCGTCTCATTTACTGTCACAATAATCGGCAACATGTTTTTCGACCCACACATTTTGGGCAACTGGCTACAGCAACCAACCCTCATTTGTTTCTGTTCACATGTCAACAGATGCAAGGCCCAACGGGCATACACTTTTCTCAGGTTCAGTCTGTTGTGTAAAATTCTTAAAACTGTACTTTCATTCAGTTTTGCTGACCTAGATATCTCTGCAATTGCCATTTGCCTATCCTGGTTAATGATTTTCTTCACTCTGCAGCATTTTCATCGCTGCACTCTGAGGATGGTCTTCCGGATCTTAGAAGATCAGCAACACGGAAACGGCTACACTTAAACTGCCTACACAAGTATTTACAAAAGCATACGTAGGACATAATTACTCAAACACTAGTTCCATCTCCATGTGTATTTCTGTAGATCGTTTTCCGTGAAACGTCTAGAATTTTATCATAGTTCTGGCCTTTGATTTCTCCATTGTTCTGACAAGCCTTTAGAGTAGCAAATACGGTCAATAAGATGTGTTGCGCTATGCACCATACCTGGTAAACCCGTAGAGGAGGGAAATTCATACTTGAGGTACATACAACCGGTCGTTCTATCTATTGGTATTCCTAGCAATAACTTTTTAATCCGGGAAAAATATGCAGCTGACGTCATGCTACGTGAGCGGTACGGACGCTCTTGCACTTGACGCCTTGAAAGTCGTGGTCCTTTGTTTTGTTCAGTCAACTTTGTCGCCCGATCTTATTTAAAACAGTTTAACTTGAATCCATTTTTGAAGGTTTTGTTCACTGATCATTGAAAAGCGATGTCTGATGAGTTTTATGAAGACGGAAAATATGCATTTGCGAACGCACTTTCTGATTTTGCATGAGCGATTTAACAGCATTGGCGTTGCTGTCAGAGAACAGTGTGTCTTCAGCCAGTATATTTACGACGTTCAACAATGTTGGTTTGATCTCTTTCACAAAATGATGTGTCATTGTGTTTAAAGTTCATCCGGTATTTCTAGACTCCTTAATCAGTCATTTTGCACAATATTATTTGTTTTGTCGAGGAAATGTTATCGCCGTTTCGTCTTCTTCTTTTTCTTCCTCTTCTTCTTCTTCCTCTTCTTCTTCTTCTTCTTCGTCTTCTTCTTCTTCTTCTTCTTCTTCTTTTTCTTCTTCTTTAGAGAACGTGATTTTAAGCAGACAGTTGTATAGCGCCACCTCCAATGTGTAATAATGCTGCTCCTTAATTCAAATATGGAAATTGTTATCCTAATTATCACATCCTTAATTCAAATATGGATATTGTTATCTTAATTGTAAACGTGTGTCGCTGTGCGTGCTCAGATTGTCGCTGATCAGTTAATTGCTGAAATAACAAGCACACTAGTGTGTGTGTGTGTGTGTGTGTTAAACAAGTGATACCCGGACAGATGGACTGGTAGCTGTGCTTCACCCATTGCCTCGTGGGTTAGCACGAGAGTGCCCAAGGATAGGGGAGTAAACCTTGACAGAAATCAGGAGGTAGGGACCCTAAAGCAGTAGACGACGATTTAGAGTCATCTTCTGGCATCCCCAGTAGTTTTCAAACGTATCGACTCTGTCCTTCTCTTGCATGTCATCAGCTGGGACGAGAGGGGGAAAGTGCAAAATGGGCAAGTCACTTGATCCATATCAGCTGTTAAACGGCTGCCCGGACAAGCTAGGTCAAAATACTGTGGGGAACGACATCTCATCTTTGTGTACAGATTGAACACAATCCGAAAGACGAAAATGCATCTTAAAACTTGGAACGTGGAATATGTCCTGGAATTGACATCCATAGAGTGACTCAGGTCACATACACAAGGTCCCCCAAGGACAGATGCAGCCACCGCCATCTGTACAACAGACCAGCTTAATGTCATTCTGTCAAGACGAACAAGGTCATAATTAACTGTACAATGTGTATCTATGTTACTGTGTTCACTATAAATATACTTTCATGTGTACATTGTGTATCTAAGGTACTGTGTTCACGACTAATATACGTTCATGTGTACAATGTGTACAATGAAAGGGGGTAGCGAGGTTTGGGCTGGATGTCCCGCTCCTTCAAGTAAAGTGAAGCGTCTCTTATAAAACTCTCCTTTTCAGGTGTAGAAATCGCCGCTGGATTCACTGTTCGGATTGCCGTGCGAAGTTTCTATGCCAATGGCTTCTCCTACATTATTGTGTCCCCAGCAGCACCTTCATTTATGCCTCTCATCTTTCCTGCTCTTGTTGGCTATAGATTGGCAATATATATAAAGTTTCTAACAGAGCCAGGTGTGGGGCACGACCGAGTTCCCGGCCGTATAACTTGGCGGGCAGATTGGGCTCGTTAGCCTTGGTTGGCAGCCAGTCTAAGAGAAGGTAAACTATGACTGTAAACCTGGGTAGACGAAGCTCATTAGTCTGTCCACGCAGTTCACCTAGGAGAGGTTTTAAACCCACAAGTGCCAGGACGTGCTGTCTAGTCCTGTAACGATGAGAGTATCATCGGATGTCTCCAGTAACTAGCATCTGCGGGCAACGACTCCACTGCTTTGTGGAAACCTTAGGAGAAGGTAAGACTACGGGTGTAAACCAAGAAATAAAATCCGGAGTGGTAGCGCCTAAGGCGGATGGTTTCAAAATAGTTAAATCATTCCATGCAGCTCCTGCATCTGAGCTGGCGCCAAATTACCATGCTGTCCATTCATTTGGACTACACCAGTAAGGATGAGAGAGTGATCCTGCAGTTTGGGCAGCCCCCTGTCTCAATATTTAGCACACAGGCTTGCGTCCTGCAGAAGCTACTCCAGCCTCGCTCTTGAGTGAGGACACAAAACGGAAGCTGGCAGTTTACGGGTTTCAAGGAAGACCAAGCAAACCAGCCTCATCTGTATGATTGTACGATCAGTGACAAGGTCTATCATTCGCGGATCGGCCTATATAGCCATAGCAAACAGTGTCGAAATACATAAGATAGAGCTGAACAAAATTACAGGGCGCCACGCACAAGGTATATAGAGACTGAGACGCCTATGATGATGAATTGTCACATCTTTAAATCGAATAGGGACGTTGTTGTCCTAATTGTCAAATCCTTAATTCAAATATGGATATTGTTTGAAGCTCAGTGTTCTTTCTACCTGATGGGGTAGCCAGCCCCATGATAGTTTCTGCTATGGGACTATCATCACCTGTAAACATTCGCAAGCTTGGAACAAGTTCAGCTTTGAATGTTTATTGATATACATTCCTTTCTGTTGTTTTATTAATGTGTTTTCTGTGAGCTTCAAACGTGTGTTTCACTTTCACCTGCTCCTTCAATTCTTCTGTGCTTTTACTCTCTTGCAAACGAGTTATTGTCTCCATTATTCCTGTATTATATGCGGTTAAGGATTTCTTCCTTCCAAACCGACAGCTAGGTTTTTCATCCGTTAAAACCCAGAAATAAGTTTTCTTTCTTGCTAACCAGGGGCAAGGATTTCTTCCTTTCAAACCTACCTGGTGCGTTTCTTCCATTAAAACAGATATAAGGTTACTTTCTTTCAAACACAGGGCTAGTGTTTTTTCTTTCAAACCCAAGGCAAGGTTTTCTTTCTTTCAAACCCATGACAAAGGTTTATTTCTTTCAAACAGAGACAGCTGCACAATACTGCATACACGCGTTTCACGTGAAAGAAAAGAAGAGGGTGCAGTCAATTGTTAGAGATCGTACTATTCCAGAAGTTCTTTTCTTAAATTCATAAAACATACTTGTTTTTGTTATAATAGTTTATCTGTGTAAGCTCTGGAGAGCACCGAGCAGAACCACTGTGGCCTTCCTAGTATGCGGCAGAAGGGGACTGCAGAGAGATGTGCACGAGTATAGCAACGTTATGTAAAATCAATTCTGCAGAAAAAAACAAACTATCAGATCACATCTATTATGTGGTGGTCATGCTGTCAAATAGGTCAATCTACAGAGATGACCATGAGCAAGGTTGGCAACAAACAGTAGAAGATAAGAAATGAACATGATATGTCAATGTATCGACTGAATACAGACATTATGTTTAACCAAATGCAGACGTTATGTTCAACCAAATGCAGATAATGTGTTCAACCAAATACAGACAATACACTCAACCAATTACAGATAATACAATCAATCAAGTTAAGACAATATACTCAACCAAATACTGACAAAGAACTCAACCAAATACAGATACTACTCTCAACCAAATACAGACAAACAACTCAACCAAATACAGATACTACACACAACCAAATACAGACAAACAAGTCAACCAAATACAGACAAACAACTCAACCAAATACAGACAAACAACTCAACCAAATACATATACTAGACTCAACCAAATACAGACAAACAACTCAACCAAATACAGATACTACACTCAACCAAATACAGACAAACAACTCAACCAAATACAGATACTACACTCAACCAAATACAGACAAACAACTCAACCAAATACAGATACTACACTTAACCAAATACAGATAAACAACTCAACCAAATACAGATACTACACTCAACCAAATACAGACACACAACTCAACCAAATACAGATTCTACACTCAACCAAATACAGAAAAACAACTCAACCAAATACAGACAAACAACTCAACCAAATACAGATACTACACTTAACTAAATACAGACAAACAACTCAACCAAATACATATACTATACTCAACCTAATACAGACAAACAACTCAACCAAATACAGACAAATACCTCAACCAAATACATACAGTACGCTGAATCAAATTACGACAAATAACTCAACCAAATACAGAAACTACACTCAACCAAATACAGACACTACACTCAACCAAATACAGACACTCCACTCAACCAAATACAGACACTACAGTGAATCAAATTAAGACAAACAACTCGACTAAAAACAGACTAAACAACTCAGCCAAATACAGACAATACACTCAACCAAGTACAAACGATACATTCAACAAAATACAGATAAACAACACAACCAAATACAGACAATACACTCATCCAAATATAGACAATACAGGCAACCAAATACAAACAAACAACTCCTCCACATACAGGCCCTGCACTCAAGCAAATACAGACAATACACTCTACCATGAACAAACAATAAGTTCAAAAAATTACACACAATAAATTCAAGCATACAATTTGTAAAATTCAATAATTACTTGCTACTGAAGTAAAACTACAAAAACAACTTGAACCAACACGAAGCAAATATATTGTAATGATGTTTTCAATGTCGTAACAAAATAAATGCTAATTCACACAAGCAATGCAAATGTTCAAATCCAACTAGACAATATAATTACTCAATGCAAAAAAAAGGTAATACACGTGCTTCAATCCCGAAAGGCTACACAAAAATGCAAAGAACCAAATACAAAAAACAGTTAAGAAATTAATGAAGATAAATTAATGTACAAAAACTGCCCTGTCTGCCCGAACTCAAGCTCCAATGGGTCTCACATTGCTGCCTACCCAGAACTAGAAATGAGATGGTCTTCACTTCAAAGGATTAGCTTTCAGAAAATGCGCAAAATAGATTCTCATAAGAAAAGCTCTTTGTCTTTACAAGACACGACTATTGCTTCTATCACGCCAAGGTGTGAGTTCCGTGCCTCTGGGACACTCAAACAGGAATGATTTTGCTAGTTGACCCACATAATTTATAGGTGATAATTCATCATAGAGAAAGAAAACGTTGATTTAAAACAAGAGAACACCTTACAGAAAGTCGAGGGACATTGACATACTAGATGAGAGTTAGCGTATATGTAATACATTGGTAGTAGTTGTTCATCAGAAACGCAAATGGCGTCGGTGTAAGATTTATGCGGATGGAAGTGACCGTATATGGGTCTGCATGTGCCTGGGCAGTGTTAGCATGCCATCTTCGGATATGCACACTACGCCGCACAAGGAGCATGCATTGGTAGCGAGGCATCGATGCCCCGTCGATTCCAAACACTTGCGCACAGGAAAAATGCTGATGCAGCGATAGCCTTCGTAATCATATTGTTGATTTCTGAGTCAAAGCACATATCTCTGGGTTTTATGCCGTTCACGTAATTCAATCCATCTCCACTCAAAGATGCTGGAAATGTTTTGGTATGGTCGATTCGCGGTAGCAGCGTGAAATATGTCTTCAGTTAAGTGGTGTTTATTGTGAAACATAAGACGAGAGAGCATGCATTTGCAAAACATGCGTCCATATTGTATTGCATGTTCTGCTACGAGCTGGAAAACATATAGCCTTGCAGAGATTTGATATACCGGGTCAAAACGCGCAGATTGTATTGCGCATCAGTCAAACATGGGTCAAAATAGTTTACGGACAATCATTTATTTTAAAGGCGGACAAAGAATATGTGCAATAGATCAATGTAAACTCTATCGCTCTCTCACTATGGCTCTCTCACTATCTCTCTCTCTCTCTCTATCCTATCTAATCTTATCTTATCTTATCTTATCTATCTATCTATCTATCTATCTATCTATCCATCTATCTATCCATCTATCTGTCTATATGTCTGTCTTTCTCCCTGTCTCTCTCTGTCTCTCTCGCTGTCTCTCTCTCTGTCTATCTGTATGTCTGTCTGTCTCTCTCTCTCTATGTCTCTCTCTCTCTCTCTGATTAGGATTAGAACTTTCATACACACATACAGCTACCCACAGGTATGCAGATTCAGTAATAATTGAGATATCCTTTTAATAAAATGAAAATGAATTTGCCGTTCTATTTGCCAAGACATTATTGAGATCGAAGCTGTCAACGGGAGTGAGTGTGTCAGCTTCTGAGTGGGTGGGTCAGACTCCCAACTAGTGCTTATCACACGCTTAACTGGCGGACACATAAATTGACAAACTGGGCCTTCTATGAGAAGGCATGCCTGTGTGACTTGTCTACCTTCGCTCCATCTCAGCCTAGAAGCCATATTTCATCATTTTCCTATTTAGCTTTGTTTTCTCGTACGTTGTATATTCTACTTTATATCATCCACTTTATAACGCAAACATATCGTGGTCTTGTTCTCATGAAGTGCAAACGAACTAAAGGTTTCCTAAAGCAAAACACATATGTTATCAAAGGCATCGGTGGACAAGCAATAAGAATATCAGGCTACTGACAAAAACCATGCAGATTTAAAATATCGGTAGGGCATACAAAGGTTATTGTTAATCACCAATTAATTAAAACTACCAAGCCTGCAAATTGTTTGGTGACTACATGACCAAGCCACCTTTATTCCTCAGTCATTTAAATCCCACCGGCGACACGAGCAATCATAATAAAGGATATATGGGTCGAATGTGATAGACATAACTGGATGTTAACAGAAACGCTGACCAGTACATCAGGCCCTAGGCACCGGTGCTAAATAAGTCAAAGTTTGTCATTGCTTATAAATACTAAATGTGTTCAAGGAAATATTACAATCAAAGGCGATGTGAAAATTAGAGTAACCAGGTAAAAGAAGAAGAATTACAGCATTAGTGATTATAGTTACAACACGAGGGAACGGGAACACGCAGCATCCCATTAGTAAGTATAGCAACGTTTACTGTGCGGATTAATGTGCCTGATAGCAGAAATCAAACAAATCAAAAACTAAACTGGATTGTTTTAAATTTCGTTGCAGCCCCTTCTTTTCGTTTATTTTGCCCTGTATTAGCCTTTAAGCGTCATGTTTTGAAAAGGTTTCTTGACCGGGTCCTAGTATGTGCTTCGTACATGGTGAGTTTCACTGGTTATGTTATTTCTGATATCCTTCATTTGCATGGGCGACCCTTTGCTTTGTATATATTGTATCTGTATAGCATTGCTCTCTATGGGATATTATCTGGTGTTTGTCGTATCACGAGTTCAAACCATTCGGTTACGCTGTCTCTTGAAGAGGTCTAGCACTGGTGCTGTACCTACTTGTCTCCTAATATCTTCGTTTATGATTTTTTTAATTTCTTGTTTCTCTAATCATTCTGCACAGACATTTAATTTCTGTTGTTACGATGTGTCTTTTATCATTGTTTGTTAGTGTCCATTTCTGGCAATGACAGCACAATAGGGGTAGGAAAGTTGTGTTGCATAGTGTTTTTTATGTACCCATTGTCATGTGCCTACATTGTAACATCGGGGACATACGTTCAATGGTTTGGCTTGCTTTATTACATCTGTTTTGGATTTTCATGTCGCCTTTACCGTCTGCTGAGATTTGGTTGTAACATGTCGCCTTTACCGTCTGCTGAAATTTGGTTGTAACATAATTATGCAAATCAAATTATTGCAAAAGCCACGAGGTCACGAGTATGTAAAATGCTTTGGTGCAGATTTCGCGCACCAGAATAAACTGTCAGTGTGACCTAATCTTTTTTTAAATCAGAAAAAAGAACTAGAGGAACAAGTACAAATACATTTTAGATAGTTTAAAAACACCCTGAAATAGACATGATAGCAACCTCAAAGCAATAGCTGGCATTTACACGGAGCTAGCTCAACAACCCCACCAGATGCAGTTAATGTGAGCAGGTTAATTTCCCAACGTATACATGGCCTGGGGATGTGTTTAACTGCGAGAAACAACTACAAAATTGTATAGCTGACAAGCCTTAGATAGACAGATAGATAAACAAGCAGACAGATTTACAGAAAGGCAAATAGACAAATGGATATACAGTTAGAAAGATTGATATGCTTCTTGTGATATTCTGTGGACCATCTCCTAACGTTATTATTGCTCATCTTGGGATTCATTACTCTTTAAAAATTCGAGATACCAATTCGAGATACGTATTTTAAGACATTGACTGAAAAAGTCTAAACACCTAATATAACGTCATCATCATCACCAGTCCCGTAACATAGAAGGTCGTTGAGGCATCGTTGTTGCAGTTTGTCGAACCAGTCCATCACATATAATGAGGCCAAGACCATAATTAACGCCAACTTCAGGGTAAAATGGGCTGATCAACACCCTGACTTCCGAAAAGAGCTATAAATTAACTATAGAAGAGCAAGTCATCATCTTCAGACTGAGAACTCGGCATAACAGACTCAAGGGTCATCTTTACAACAAAATGAGAATTGGGACAGATGACAGGTGCCCATGTGGGGAGCATATCATAACCGTGGAACACATCCTGCAAAGCTACACGCTCACGCAGAAAAGGAGAGAACAATACTGGCCTCGTGAGACAGATATGAGACTTAAGCTGTACGGAGATGAAACAGCCTTACAAACAACGGTGTCCTTTGTAAGAGAAACCAGAACCTTGATCTAAGGATGAACAAAGAAGAAGAAGAAGAAGAAGAAGAAGAAGAAGAAGAAGAAGAAGAAGAAGAAGAAGAAGAAGAACCAGTCCACGTCATACGTCTCAATTTCTTGCCAGGGTATTAGTTTCAGCTAGAGACCTTCCCGTCCACTCTTTTATATTGTCCTCCCATCTCTTTTTTTTGTATCTCCTTCTCCCACGCTTCACACGCACAGTGCCTTACAGGACAGTTTTGGTCAGCCCACCGATGGTGATATATGTCCATTCCATATCAATTTTGGTTTTTTTACTACAGTCAAAAGGATTCTATACTGTAACTCCTTCCTGATAATTTCAAGAACACTCTCGTTTGTAATGCACTTACAAAATGAAATGCCAAGAATTCTTAGCAAGCATCTCATTTCCATTGCGCAAATAATTTTACATTCTAATGCAGCCACCAGAGTCCAAGTCCCACAGGCATAGAGGTATACCGAGGTGATCATTGTATACATTAAAGTCAGCTTCGATTTAAGGATAATGTTTTTGAATTTCCAGATTATTCGCATTCTGGTCAGGGCGACCATGACCATCGCTGTTCTTGACTGGATATCCACTCGAGATCCCTCCGCATTCATTTCTGCTCCCAGATATTTGAGCCGCGTAACACTTTCCAGAGGTTCACCTTTGACCATAATCAGGTTTAAAATACTCTCTGGTGCGTTGACCATGACATTACTCTTCTCTGCACTGATTTGCATCCCACACTTCTGGGCAGCATTGTCCAGGTTTGCGACTATCCTTGCAAGTTCAGGCTCTGTTCCAGCCAGACCGGTAGTGTCGTCGGCAAACCGGAGGTTGGTGAGTATGCGTCCTCCTATACTGACCGTCCATCCCTTCGTGTTCATACAATGCTTCTGACGTAATGCGTTCTAGAAAAACATTGAAAAGTGTCGGAGAAAGGAGACACCCCTGACGCACGCCGACTGTAGTGCGGAACCACTCACCTGTGGTCTCATTGAGGTAAACTGCACTGCTGGCATCGGAGTATAGTTTTCAATGATTGGGTCAGCCGCCATCCTATATTGTACTTGCGCAGAGTTTCCCATAGGATCTCATGCCCTACCCTATGAAAAGCCTTCTTAAAGTCAATGAAGATCTGGTACAATTGCTATTTGTGCTGAGTGTATTTTCCACTGATCAACCGCAGGTTAAAAATGTGTTCTATTGTATTTCGACCAGCTCTGAAACCCGCTTGTTCAATTTTTGTTGCTGAAGTCTGTTAAGGATAATATTGTGCATAACTTTACTGGCGTGGCTAATCAGACTGATGATTGTGTATTTATGACACAGTTGGAAGTTACCATTCTTTAGTATCAATAATGATCAATAATTTTGTCCAGCGTGTGGGCCATTCTCCCGTCTGTTATATCATGTTACAGGTTTTTGTTAGAAAATCTATCACCACTGCACCTTTAAGAATTAATAACTTCGCCCGGTATGTTATCCACTCCGGACACCTTACCCTTTTTAAGAGATCTAACCGTCACCACAACTTCTTCACGCATTAAGAAGTTGAGCCCCAATAAAAAGTCATTACTAATATATAAAACTACATATTTCAGAATGGACAATCCCTGTATATGTAGATTGACTACATCATGATAAATAAAATAACATATTTAGCTAATATTTTAAAAGTAGGCCAAATGAAATTCTGACTGAAAGCCATCAATGATTTAAGTGTGAAGCTACCACTCAGATGTTAGTGTGTTAGTATGTGTCTACGTGTGTGTGTGTGTATGTCTTTGACTCAGTGTGTGTGAGTTTGGGTGGGGGTGAGAGATAATGTATGTGTTTGTGTGTGTGTGTGTTTGAGAGTGAGTATTTGTGAGTGTGAGTGGAAAAGCAAGTGTAGGTGTGAATGACTGTTTTAGAGAGAATGTGTTTGTGTGAGTAGATTTGTGTTAGAGAGAATGTGTTTGTGTGAGTAGATTTGTGTTAGAGAGAATGTGTTTGTGTGAGTAGATTTGTGTTAGAGAGAATGTGTTTGTGTGAGTAGATTTGTGTTAGAGAGAATGTGTTTGTGTGAGTAGATTTGTGTTAGAGAGAATGTGTTTGTGTGAGTAGATTTGTGTTAGAGAGAATGTGTTTGTGTGAGTAGATTTGTGTTAGAGAGAATGTGTTTGTGTGAGTAGATTTGTGTTAGAGAGAATGTGTTTGTGTGAGTAGATTTGTGTTAGAGAGAATGTGTTTGGGTGAGTAGATTTGTGTTAGAGAGAATGTGTTTGTGTGAGTAGATTTGTGTTAGAGAGAATGTGTTTGTGTGAGTAGATTTGTGTTAGAGAGAATGTGTTTGTGTGAGTAGATTTGTGTTTGAGAGAATGTGTTTGTGTGAGTAGATTTGTGTTAAAGAGAATGTATTTGTGTGAGTAGATTTGTGTTAGAGAGAATGTGTTTGTGTGAGTAGATTTGTGTTAGAGAGAATGCATGTGAGAGAATGTAGGAGGGAAAATGTAGGGGTGAGAATGTGCTTGAGAGAATGTGTGTTAGAGAAAATACATGAAAGCGATTATGTGTGTGAGTAAGAGTGAGAGTGTATGTTGTATATAGATTATGTGTGTGAGTGAGAGTGAGAGTTAGAGTGTATGTTGTATATAGATTATGTGTGTGAGTGAGAGTGAGAGTTAGAGTGTATGTTGTATATAGATTATGTGTGTGAGTGAGAGTGAGAGTTAGAGTGTATGTTGTATATAGATTATGTGTGTGAGTGAGAGTGAGAGTTAGAGTGTATGTTGTATATAGATTATGTGTGTGAGTGAGAGTGAGAGTGAGAGTGTGTGTTGTATATAGATTATGTGTGTGAGTGAGAGTGAGAGTGTATGTTGTATATAGATTATGTGTGTGAGTGTGAGTGAGAGTGTATGTTGTATATAGATTATGTGTGTGAGTGTGAGTGAGAGTGTATGTTGTATATAGATTATGTGTGTGAGTGTGAGTGAGAGTGTATGTTGTATATAGATTATGTGTGTGAGTGTGAGTGAGAGTGTATGTTGTATATAGATTATGTGTGTGAGTGTGAGTGAGAGTGTATGTTGTATATAGATTTTGTGTGTGAGTGTGAGTGAGAGTGTATGTTGTATATAGATTATGTGTGTGAGTGAGAGTGATAGTGGATGTTGTATATAGATTATGTGTGTGAGTGAGAGTGATAGTGCATGTTGTATATAGATTATGTGTGTGAGTGTGAGTGAGAGTGATAGTGCATGTTGTATATAGATTATGTGTGTGAGTGAGAGTGATAGTGCATGCTGTATATAGATTATATGTGTGAGTGAGAGTGAGAGTGAGAGTGTATGTTGTATATAGATTATGTGTGTGAGTGTGAGTGAGAGTGTATGTTGTATATAGATTATGTGTGTGAGTGTGAGTGAGAGTGTATGTTGTATATAGATTATGTGTGTGAGTGTGAGTGAGAGTGTATGTTGTATATAGATTATGTGTGTGAGTGTGAGTGAGAGTGTATGTTGTATATAGATTATGTGTGTGAGTGTGAGTGAGAGTGTATGTTGTATATAGATTATGTGTGTGAGTGTGAGTGAGAGTGTATGTTGTATATAGATTATGTGTGTGAGTGTGAGTGAGAGTGTATGTTGTATATAGATTATGTGTGAGAGTGAGAGTGCATGTTGTATATAGATTATGTGTGTGAGTGAGAGTGAGAGTGTATGTTGTATATAGATTATGTGTGTGAGTGAGAGTGAGAGTGAGAGTGTATGTTGTATATAGATTATGTGTGTGAGTGAGAGTGAGAGTGTATGTAGTAAATAGATTATGTGTGTGAGTGAGAGTGGGAGTGTATGTTGTATATAGATTATGTGTGTGAGTGTGAGTGAGAGTGTATGTTGTATATAGATTATGTGTGTGAGTGTGAGTGAGAGTGTATGTTGTATATAGATTATGTGTGAGAGTGTGAGTGAGAGTGTATGTTGTATATATATTATGTGTGAGAGTGTGAGTGGGAGTGTATGTTGTATATAGATTATGTGTGTGAGTGAGAGTGAGAGTGTATATTGTATATAGATTATGTGTGTGAGTGAGAGTGAGAGTGTATGTTGTATATAGATTATGTGTGTGAGTGAGAGTGAGAGTGTATGTTGTATATAGATTATGTGTGTGAGTGAGAGTGAGAGTGTATGTTGTATATAGATTATGTGTGTGAGTGAGAGTGAGAGTGAGAGTGTATGTTGTATATAGATTATGTGTGTGAGTGTGAGTGAGAGTGTATGTTGTATATAGATTATGTGTGTGAGTGAGAGTGTATGTTGTATATAGATTATGTGTGTGAGTGTGAGTGAGAGTGTATGTTGTATATAGATTATGTGTGTGAGTGTGAGTGAGAGTGTATGTTGTATATAGATTATGTGTGTGAGTGAGAGTGGGAGTGAGAGTGTATGTTGTATATAGATTATGTGTATGAGTGAGAGTGTATGTTGTATATAGATTATGTGTATGAGTGAGAGTGTATGTTGTATATAGATTATGTGTGTGAGTGAGAGTGTATGTTGTATATAGATTATGTGTGTGAGTGAGAGTGTATGTTGTATATAGATTATGTGTGTGACAGTATGATATTGAAAATGTGAGAATGCAAGACCATGAGAGTGAAAGTGATTGTAATTGTAAGAGAAAGTATGTGTATGTGTTTGAGGAAACGTATGTGACTATGTGTTTGTGCGAGCGCACGTGTGAGAGATAATGAGAGAGTGAGAGCACAGTTAAGTGAAAGCGGAAAATAGTTCTCCTGAATATGTGTGTGAACAAAAATTATATGTGTAAGATAATTTGAGATCGATACGAGTGTGTGGAACAAAGAGGCGAGTTACATTTGTGTCTGTGTGACACTATATGTGTAAGATATATATTTACATGCATACACACACATACACACACATATCCATGTATATATTAATATATAGGAAATGTTGATGCCAACCTCAATGGCCCGAAATACACAAGTGACACAATAGTAATGAGAGAGAGAGAGAGAGAGAGAGAGAGAGAGAGAGAGATAGTTAATATATATATACATATATATGTGTGTGTGGGCGTGTGTGCTTGCGTGTGTGTATATGTGTGTGTAATTTTTCTCTTTTTGCAACAAATAGCTCATGTGCTTTTTTGATTTCCTGTCTGCAAACTCTTTAGCTCAACAAACCGTGTGCAATTGTAAGAAAAAGAAGGTGTGTCCATGGCTCCAAATCATGCTGGGCTTAAAGTTGTTCTAAGTCTGTCTTGACTACTGTGTAGATAGATATGAGATGTGTTTCATGCATTTACCCTAGTCTTTATAAGCTCTTGATGGGATGACCAGTCTTGATACCCAACTTTCTTTGTGAAGGTCAGTTTGTCAACAGTTTTGCTCAGTGAGACCTGCACAAGACTGTTTAACTCGGGTTATAACTTTTCTTGTCATTAATGTGTTGTATGACTGCAAGGCCAGAAACTAGTTGGTTGTTTATTTTAACTTGTTTGAGTGATTGTTATCCTTTAGAAAAATTAGTGTTGTCATTATTAAATGGCGAGTCTTTGAACAACACACTACATAATGCAGTACATCGAAAGCCAAAACACGCTCATATTTAACTTCAAAGGTTACCAAGCCACTGTTTAATTCACAGTGACTTGGCTAAAAGAAGGTTCCATCGTATATGTTGTTAAAAGTTTAAAAGAAAATTTATAAAAACTAAGAATGTATATACAATTAAATAATAGATGACAGTCAATGAGATAGTACCAACCTGCAAGTGCTTTTGCGCCGATTTCCTTCAAGACGATGGCACGTATGGCCAAACAAACGAGTAATTTCCATAGTAGTAGAATGTAGAAATAAAATGTTACAATTAATATTTAATATGCATATCAATAAACAAAATGTACAACTACACATATTTGTGTTCCATCACTCACTGTATGACACGCGAGTCGTATTTGGGATTTCCAACTACCTGCTCTATGAAAGTACAAGTTCAATTCTAGAGCCAACTCCATACAGATACAGTCGGCTGCAATGGATCTCGAACATCATATGTCTCTTGTTTGATAGTACAATCCGTCCCTTTTGATGTTATCGCCGTATTCAACGTTGACATACATCCTCTCTACCTTGTCTGCCATTATTGTTTTCAGAAAAGTATTATTACTTTTTATGTGATCAAAATATCTTAACTGTCAGAATTTGATTTCGTTCATCAATTCTCCTTGCGCTATAATTTTACTTAGACTTCCTTATTTATATTCTTTTGTTTCTCTGGCATACACCCTATTCCTTTATACATCCCCATTTAAAAGTGTTTATTATCTTCTCCAATCGTTTGTTCTTTGTCCATCTTCCTACTCTACACAATACGGATGAATATACGTAACCTCTGACTCTGCCATATATAATGTGGGACAACATCTGTCACAATATGATTGGTCAAAAGGCATTTGGTTATCCCTATTCTCTTCCTGATTTCCAATTCGGAATTTATTATTTCCCCTATTGTATTTCTAAGATAGAAGTTCTTGACTTGTTCCAATATTTGCACGAATATGTGTATATGTATAATAGATTTCGAGTCTACTTTGATGATAATTTTAGTTTTCTCAGTGCTAATGTCCAATATAAACATCTGACGTTTGCTCTTTACTTGAAATATCGATTACTGCAGTGCTGCTTTCCTTTCAGACAACACAACTGTGCCACCCACAAATCTGAGATTATTTATTGATTCTCGATGATGAGACATATCTGGATAAGTGAAATAATATATGTTTAGATATTTAAGTTATATTAGTATGACTTTCAATACCATACAAAGCTCTTTTGTCTTCACTTAGACGGGATCTTGATTTTGCTGTTTCTGCCACGATGTAGTTTCAGCTTATTCTTCTTCTTGTGAGTGTGTCAGCATCCAGTGTTCTTGAGACTGTTCAGGTTCCATAATTAATCCATTTTTGGAGCGAGCTAAAATCAATGAACCTCATCTTACTATATTGTTTAACCATCCACTGTGGATCCGTTTACTGGGTAGGAAATACAATGGTGCTGCAAATGAAAGCCTTAAAATGACAATACACGTTCTAAAAACTATGTGATTGTCGTGTGCGTTTGGAGGCCATGTTGTTATGTACTTTAGGTACGTTTTTAGGTGGAAGCACTATGCAGACGAGCAACATTATGTCATAGTAACTGTTTAATGATGGTCTATACGACTACATGCACCAAAAAAGAACGACGCTGTATTATCCGTGTATGGTTCAGCAAAGGGGTGAAACGTATCAACATTAATAGAAAAATGAAGGCTCAATACGGTGACGAATGTATGTCACTCCAGCAAGTGTACGAGTTGAGTTGGAAGTCCCAGAACGGTGTGAGATTTGTGACCGGCTGTTCTTGACTGGTACATGCACACCGATTGATGACACCATCACAGAGAAGGGATGGGAGAGAGAGAGAGAGAGAGAGAGAGAGAGAGAGAACTGATCGAAAAGGCTATCCAACTATGCTTCAAGGTCATTGCATTTGTGCATATTGGAGTGAATGGCTGTCCTTATATGATCAACGAATGGGAAATCTGGTCACTTTGAGTTTCAGAATTGGGAAAACGTATCTTTAGTCTTCACAGTCATCAGCCCTCTGTTGAGGGCAAGAGATAACTGATCGTATGCCGATCGAATACGGGGCAAAGCACATATTTAGTCTTCACAGACAGCTGTTCTGATGATCTGCTGGGAAAAAGAAAAAAAATATATCATGTTTGAACGGACGAAAGAGGTGTAATATATCATTGAGTTGCGGTACACAAATAACATATCTAGTCATACAGTGGAATCCGGCCCACTGTGGGATCTTTGTAAATGTGAAAGAAAATGATCTCGCAAAAGCCGGAAGTGGCGGCACACAGACTCGCCACAGAGCTATAAAGAAGAGAAGACACTCATCAAACGGGACATTAGAACGGCATGGGCGACCAGCACACAGATTACAAGCCATAGATGACTGGATAGACAAACTTGGTAGATGGGTGGACATACATCTTCAGACTTAAACCTACACATTACATATTGTAGGCCCGCATCTTCAGTATGGGTTTTAGAAACACCGTCAGGTGTAATTTCCGTGCAGTCAAGCAAACACTAGAACATTTCCTGCAGGACTGCCCCACTTATGCAGACCAACTAGAGGCAGTCTGGTCCGTTGGATCGACCATGCTCGAAAAGCTGTGGGGGACCGACTAAAACCTGAAAGGCATAGCCTTCTTCGTGGACCTCACTCGGCTGGAAGTATAACATCAGTTGATCGCAGAAGAAGAAGATTGATTTTAAACGCTTCAGTAGGGGACGGTGTGGCCTAGTGGTTAAGTGACACGTCTCACAACCGGAAGGTACTGGGTTCGATCCCCATCACAGCACCGGCCGTTACCCTGGGGAAGCAAACCCTTAGAAAATGTAGGAGGAAGAAGGCCCTTACATAAAATGCATGCGCAAAATAATAACCACAGTGCAACCAACGCACACCGCCTTGGGGGTTAGAGAAATAAGGCGAACGCAAAAAAAAACCAAAAAAAAAAACAACGCTTCAGTATTTCCTTTTTGTTCATGCTTTCGCTTACTAGCATCACTGTCATGTCGCTTCTCATTATTATTTTAATAAAAAGTATAACCAGATATTCCTGATGCACAAAAGGAAATACAAGAGTCCTCACAACTTTAACAGATTCAAGACAGAACATAACAAACACTGCGATACCAATTAAAGATAGTTTTCGAAACAACGCTGGGGCGAAGACTATCGAATAATTTATATTAACCTCAAATTATAACATTGACAACTGTTATGACTGACTCAACTCCTTGCATAAATATGAAAGCCAAAGTGTTTAAACAAAATTAAATTGTTTATTCCAGAAATGGTCTGTCAATGCGGTTATTCATTTCGACATTAATCACAAAAATTATACATGTGTTGAATGAATTCTGAAACAAATTATTAGTAATGCAATTGTGCAATATGCCTAGACTGACGAGGCTCCCGTAGATTATAAGTTCCTGAATTGCAGTCCTTCAGTCAAATTGTATATTCTTCACTGAACATGACTCTATATGTGAATGGGACGCTTTAACCTGTCCTCATGTGTTGCTATTAATTTGAGAGAAAGACGTTTTGCATACACTACTCAGCCCCATATAGGAACATATGCAAGCATCACTGAAAAAAATTCATATAAACCCTGTTCTTCCCATGCATATTCAAACTTTTCTCAACATGTTTTTCAACGAACTGTCAATCGTTATTCTTCCTTTAGATTCAGCGCACGTATTTCATCAAATTTATCTGATTACAAAGAATGATACCCTCTCCTCTAGCGCCCTTTTCCTGGTGCTGTAACCAGTTGAAACCTTTCACGTGTCACGAGGTCAGGAGAAATGGAATATGGAAAACGTACTAATGTCATAGAAATATGGTTCAATCCGAGCTCAGTGAACGCGGCAGTCTACCTTGCTATAATTGGGTACTGGCGATCAATTAGGGATGACACAGTTGGAGGAAGGAAACTGTTAAATTCATTTAAACTTGCACGTATTTGAATTCATGAACTGCAAAGCCGTACACCCATAAAATGTAATCTCATTTTGGACACAGTTCTTGCTGATATCGGATACACTGGGTGAAAAGACGCAAACAGTATGGCGCATCATTTATAAGGTATCACACCGAACGTGAAAGAACCATACACAATAAAGATCAGCCTCTGAGAACGCAAAGACCATATACAATGAGTCCCGCTCACACTGCATCTCCAGTGACAGCGTCTGCTATAGTAATACGTTTACACTCTTATATTCCTGATGTCGATGTCGGTCAAAAATGTAAAGGTTAGATCAAATATTGAACGTTATTGATAAGTTTCAAATATTATCGACACGAAAAATGTACTCTTGTTAAGCAAAGCAAAAGGGGCACAAACAGTGAGACTATGAGTTAGTTACATCTACATCTTTAAGCAATGGGATGACGCAAAACGCTGTCGGAGTGACATGCTCCGTCATCCACTCTTCACGCATGTATTTTCAGCCACTGATCTATCAAGAGTTTCAGGAGTGAGCTAACAACGACCATCATTTAGCTGCCTGTCTTAAAATGGTAAATCAGTGAGTAAGAATAACAACACGATGACCGTCACATCATATACTAAATCGTTTTATACTTAGAACATATTTAACATGGAGTAATTGCGGGATCAAGAATATAGTATCATGTGCATTCTCTCTCTTTCTTTCTTCTGATTCCTTGGAAGAGGAGGACAACGAGGAGATCACTGTTTTATTGTTGTAAAACCAATAAGTCTTTACTCGAATGTCATACAAAAAAATGAATACTGTAACCTTCGAAGTATACGACGAATAAAGTGGGTTGTGCATGGATCTAGCAACATCGTCATGTAAAATCACTGTCATTGAAACGGCTACTGTAAATGCTCGCAAATAGGTTTCCTGTAATGGAGCAAGTATTTATGGTGGTCCGATGCTTTATTTGAAAGGACAAGTCGAATCATCCTAATACAATGTTTGTAGAGCTTTCATACTACCCAGAAGGTTAATCCATATTGCGCAGACATTTGATCTGTGTTTATGGTGAGTTAGACAATGTCAAGCTTTAGAGAGTCTTGTATAGTAGGTCGGGCAGTGCACCTTGTGGCCGTATCTTATGACTTGCATTCACTATGGTGGTGGTCCTCTCTCGTCTTGATACCCGAAACCTCCCTTGGCAAAAGTATGCGTATATTACTGATGGGTAAATATAGTTAAATTCTAGACACTGCCGTAGGGGAAAAGGTGTTGAAGAGTCCATTTGACAATTCATTTCTCAACTGTCTTTCTGGGATTCGATTCGCTGATACGTTTGTTACCTCTACACCTTGCATTAATTAGCTGCAAGTTAGTCCTCCTGTTTACAGCTTGGTAAACTGGAATGTGTTGAGTCCAGGAATTCAATCTAGTCATATGTCTGCGAATTAGGAACGTTCAAAACTAATAAGCAAAAAAAGAGAAGTTAGCCATCGTAGAGAAGATAGAAGACGTACTAAAGGTAGATAAGAATAGCAAGCTAAAGTCTACTGCTTATGTTTAGATTAGAGATACAAGAGGAAGGTTTGTAATTGCTCGTACTTTTGCCATGTATCGTTCACAATCTTTAAATCTCTTCGACACCTCATCAAATCCAAGCAAACCGAACGAAGTATAACGGCGCTTGACTTCCATCAATGACATTTTAGAACGTAACAGTTTGCACAATCCACAGATAGGTAACGTTCTGTTTTACCTCACTATTTGTCTGTCAAACGCATTGCTTGTCTTGCTATCGTCAACCGATTGTTTAACACCGAAAGTTAAAAAGTGGAATATTTTCAGATAATATTTGTGCACTTGTTTCTTGTTAATTTGGTTTGGATAAGATGTTAAGTCCTATGGTCTCCAATAATGTACAAGCTGATCTACAATCTCTTATATTTCGTAGTTAATATGTCTATGCTCAATCTCTTACTGAGATCTTTATAATAAATTACCCCCAGTGATGCGATCAGAAAAGAATATGTTTATTAAAGGGAACGACGAAGTCTAGGTGGCAAATGAATGCTATAATGACATAACAGAAAACTACAAGAACACGTTCTTACATCAGCGAAAGCAGCAAACTTAAACCAAGAGAAGAAATATCAGCTCCCAATTACGCTTTGCCACCTGGGCAGAAAGCATGTTGAACGAATGGGTCTGCTGTAACCTTCTAAGAGTTTCACAAAACACGAACAAAGAGAGTTGAACATTGGTCTAGTAACGGCATTATGTAAACCATTACCATGAATATTGTAACCGGAAATGTTCAAAATGAGATTTCTCGTAAAAGAGATAGCAGTTATGTTGACCGAATGATTAACTTGTTGCAGAAAGACATGTCTCCAGCTATTACTGTCCTTCTCAGGAAAGGTCTTCCAAAAAATAGTTTTAAAATACATGAATTTGGAGGGAAAGCAGACTAACGTCTGGTCAGGTAAAATATACTGATCTGGCAATGTTAGCCTGGGTCAGGCAAAATATACTGACCAACACCCCCAATCTCACTTCCACACATTTCACTCCGAAAACAGACTGATTCATGATAGTCTGACTAACGAGATGGAGAATCGACGTGATCTCTGTAGTAGTGAGCCACACAGCCAGTCATAGCACATCCGTTTGGAGGACCCCGGCCCACCTTCAGCGCTTGGCATGAGAGGAAAGCTAATGCAACCCGTCGCTTTTAAGGCCTTTTCAGGGCGCACAAGAGAGTAATCTTACTCACGGTGGGCATTCAACAACAACAACAACAGTAACAACAACAACAACAGTAACAACATGCATGTAATTGAGACGTCTAAGATATCCTTCTTCACACAGCGAGGTGTTTCTTGTGATCAGAAACCATACAACTCGGCCTACAATTATTGTAATCCATTACTGATACTAAGTACGACCAATGTATTTGCCTTTGCCATTTCAATTAGGTGTTTCCCTCCTTCATTTTTATTGTTTTACTGGACGTTCTGTTGTTCCAAAGTTATTGGGGAATTAGTATATCATGTCTTCGGTAGATGTACTAACCTCTTCCATCTCGTCCTATAGCTGCCGCATTCTTCAGTAAATGTACTGATTACTTGAAATACTCCTGTTTTGTGAGAGAACATGTTTTCATCGATATGTTTTTTTGCTGCTTATATATTAGTTTGTTGTGTTTTGTGATTTAATGTTCAAAATGTAAACGGGGTGGTAAGGTAAGCACGGCTGTCAAGGATGAAGTGCTTAAGACATCATTGCATTAAGCCTCACCTTTTTATTAGCCTGTGCGCCAGTTTTCTTCATGACTGCCTTTCTTTCTTCAACAAAATGTCAGGTGCCTATCTGCTGCTTGGTCGACTGGATAGAACACTCTACTTTAACCGTCAGAAACTAGCTCTTTACCACTTTGTCACTCAGACCCCTGATTTGTGATTAGAGTTTCTATTAAATTCTCTATTCATCCGTTCGATGCTGACCTTTATTGATTATAGAAAATTATATCCTGTCCATCAAATGTGTGTGCCAGCGTGCGCGCACGTGCGTAAATGTGTGTGTGTGGTTGTGCGCATGTGTTAGTATGTGTGTGTGTGTGTGTGTGAATGTGTTAGTATGTGTGTGTGATGTGTTAAAATGTATGTGTGCATATGTTAGTATGTGTATGTGCATGTGTTAGTATGTGTGTGTGTGCATATGTTAGTATGTGTGTGTGCATGCGTTAGTATGTGTGTGTGTGCATGTGTTAGTATGTGTGTGTGTGCATGTGTTAGTATGTGTGTGTGTGTGTGTGCATGTGTTAGTATGTGTGTGTGCATGTGTTAGTATGTGTGTGTGCATGTGTTAGTATGTGTGTGTTTGCATGTGTTAGTATGTGTGTGTGTGCGTGTGTTAATATGAGTGTGTGTGCATTTGCTAGTATGTGTGTGTGCATGTGTTAGTATGTGTGTGTGTGTTTGTGCATGTGTTAGTATGTGTGTGTGTGTGCATGTGTTAGTATGTGTGTGTGCATGTGTTAGTATGTGTGTGTGTGCATGTGTTAGTATGTATGTGTGCATGTGTTAGTATGTGTGTATGTATGCATGTGTTAGTATATGTGTGTATACATGTGTTAGTATGTGTGCGTGTGCATGTGTTGGTATGTGTGTGTGTGTGTGCAAGTGTTAGTATGTGTGTGTGCATGTGTTAGTATCTGTGTGTACGTGTGTGCGTGTATGTGTTAGTATGTGTGTATGTGTGTGTGTGTGCATGTGTTAGTATGTGTGTATGTGTGTGGATGTGAATGTGTTAGTATGTGTGTGTGTGTGTTAGTATGTGTGTGTGTGCATGTGTTAGAATGTGTGTGTGCATGTGTTAGTATGTGTGTGTGTGCATGTGTTAGTATATGTGTGTGTGTGCATGTGTTAGTGTGTGTGTGTGTGTGTTTGTGTGCATGTGCTAGTATGTGTGTGCATGTGTGTGTGTTTGTGCATGCGTTAGTATGAGTGTGTGTATGTTTATGTGTGTGCATGTGTTAGTATGTGTATATGTGTGTGTGTGTGTACATGTGTTAGTATGTGTGTGTGTGCATGTGTTAGTATGTGTGTTTGTGTATGTGTGGATGTGCATGTGTTAGTATGTGTGTGTGTGTGTTAGTATATGTGTGTGAATTTGTTAGTACGTGTGTGCATGTGTTAGTAAGTGTGTGTGCATGTGTTAGTATGTGTGTGTGCATGTGTTAGTATGTGTGTGTGTGTATGTGCCTGTTTTAGTATGTGTGTGCATGTGTTAGTATGTGTGTGTGTGTATTAGTATGTGTGTGTGCATGTGTTAGTATGTGTGTATGTGTTTGTTTGCATGTGTTAGTATGTGTGTGTACATGTGTTAGTATGTGTGTGTGTATTTGTGTGTGTGTGTTTGTGCATGTGTCAGTATGTGCGTGTGTATGTGTGTATGTGTGCATGTGTTAGTATGTGTGCATGTATGTGTGTGCATGTGTTAGTATGTGTGTGTGTGTGTTTTATGCATGTGTCAGTATGTGCGTGTGTATGTGTGTATGTGCATGTGTTAGTATGTGTTTTGGTGTGTGTGTGCATGTGTTAGTATGTCTGTGTGTATGTGTCTGTGTGTGTGCATGTGTTAGTATATGTGTGTGTGTGCATGTGTTATTATGTGTGTGTTTATGTGTGTGTGTGTTGTATTGCCGTAGCCCTGAAAATTGTATAGTTGTATTGAGCCGTGTTTGAGTCTACTATGTGACGTGTACTCAATTTCCATCTTCAACCCATTTATGAATGTGGCTTATCTCATGCTGTTTGTCCCGTTATCACTATTTCCACTTTCTTATGAGCTCGTACATTTTATCCCTTGTTACTTTCGTCATTTTCTGGTTTGCAAAATATTGTACCTGTACGATAATGAATGCTCATTGTGATCAATTCCTAACGCGTTTTGCTCAATTTGTCAAGACATATTTAAGCTTTGTTTGCTCTGTTTCCTCAAACTCATACTAGTGATTGTGAATTTTTTTCTCTCGTGGCTCCAACGTATCTTACATAATGTTATTTGATTGTAATTCAGCTTTGTTTTTGTTTCTTTGCATTTAAAGATGTGATTTTTTATTTTGGATGACTCATTCCTAATAAAGACCTCAGCTTCAATTAAAATAACATCAGAAGAAATGGTAGTAACTAAGAAGTAAAACTCAAACCAATGATGTATCAATGAAACGGGATACAACTAAAACAAGTACACACATTTAAATACGTGGGCTCCCACATAACACCTGATATGAGATCCACATTAAAAAAAAGAACAGAATAATCCAGTCTAAATCAGTCTTCCAGAATATGAAACAAGTCTTCCGCAACAAAATCCTATCACTAGAATTAAGGAGGAGAGGTCTTGATTGCTATGTGGAACCAGTTCTGACATACGCCAGCGTCAGGTCCATCGATATATTTTGATGACGTCACCATTATATGTGTGTCTTCTGGCTAGCAGGAAGAACGTATTTCAACATCATGTATCTGCTCAAGGGTATCGTCTGCATGTTCTGATCAGAGGATCGATTCCTCCTCATTCCAATGTGTCTCCACAAATATACAGACGCTGACATTACATAGGCTTATTTCCTTGGTCATCTGTTTGTTTCTTCAATTTTTTTAATTAATATCATTCCATACACTGCTGCTTAAAGCGTTAGAAGATTTGTCTGCAATCTGATTTTCTTCATTTCTTCTTCTTCTGCGTACACAGTCAGACAGTAACCATTATTTTCTCGAAAAAAGCGGCGGTCATCCTGAGACTCTCGCCACTACCATAGAGCTTGTCTTGCAGTTCCACTGGTAATGGCCACATCTGCTCTCTCTGATTCTCGTATGTCGGACAGTTCTGCAGCAGATGTTCAGTGGTCATTTTACCAGTACCGCACGGGCATTCGTCGGTACACCCTATCTTCAATTTGTTGAATAGGTGGTACCTCAGTCTGTTGTGGCCAGTGCGAAGTCTGAGGACAACGACCTGCTCTCTTCGGTTCAACTGGTAATAGGCATCGTTTTTGGTGTAACCAGTATGTTCGGTTTCCCATTTGGTCATGTATCTGGCTTTGATAAGCCGTTTTGACTCTTCGTACGTCATATTGGTATCTGTTTGTGGTAGCCTTGCACCTTCTTTTGCCAGTCTGTCTGCCTCCTCGTTGCCTTGGATGTTGCAGTTTGACGGAACCCACTGTACCACTACCCTTTTTGGTGCGGACTGCTGGCACAGTTTGCAGAGTGCTGCTCTTAAGTCATTAAGCTCAGTGTTTTTCTGGCTTTTTAGCGCTGTGACTACTTCGAGAGCATCTGTCAGCAGGACTATATGGCTCTCATTTTCACTGTGTGTTACCATTTCTTCCACTGCCGCCCTCAGTGCCTCTGCCTCCGCTCTGAAATTGCTTGTGTACTTACCAGTAGCGAATGACAGTGTTATTTTTCTGCCATTTGGTAGGTTCAGGAATGCTCCTGCCCCTCCGTTCTGTGTTGTGTTTGTTACAGAACCGTCGGTGTATGCATGGGTCCAGTCCATGCTTGGGTAGCTTTTCGTTATGAAGCTTAGGGTAGTGTCTCTCCTTTCTTTTTCACTCTGGCAGTTTTTGTTTGCCATACCTGGTATATTTTCTACCACCTCTGGAAATATATCCTGCCGCCAAGTAGGTTTTCGTACAGTAGTGATGGGTTTTGGTGTTGTTAGTGCGTTTATTGGATCTTCGTGCATCTTTGCTTTGGCTATTTCTGCAAAGTTTCTCTGCTTTAGTTTCCCATTTCCCAAATTGTTTAGTCTCTGGTACATTGGATGGTCCGTCAGTCTTCTGAGTTTCTCTGACTGCAGCTGGGCTCTGCAGTCTCTTCTATCGGTCATGGATTGCAATTTTGTAATCTTTTCGAGTTCTACAATTGGCGTTGACTTCATGCCACCTGTTATAATTCTCATGGCTTGGTTTTGAAGTTTGTTAACTTTATCGAAGTTCGCCTTCGCTGCGGTTGTCCATGCCGCAATGCCATACTCGAGAACTGGTCTCACTCTTCCAGTGTACAGTTTCTTCAGTATGCTTTCGTCTGCTCCCCAGCTTGTGCCAGCAAGTTTCCTCATGATCGCCATTCTTTCTCTGGCTTTCATTCGGTTTCTCTCAATCTGACTTTTCCATGTCATGCGCCGATCAAATGTGACTCCCAGATAGGTTGGGTTGCCGTTTGGCTGCAGGATTTTGCCATTCAGACTTAATTTGGTACTTTGGGGTTTTAATGAGAGCGAGAATATTGTGCACGTGGTTTTCTCCTCGTTTATTTTGACCAGCCATGAGTTCGCCCACTCTTCCAGCGATGTTAGGGCCGTCTGCATCCGATTTCTTGCTATGGTGAGATTCTTTTCAGAGGTCCACATAGCCAGATCGTCTGCAAACATTGAGCTATGGACTCTTCTTGGTATATTCTCTGTAATATCGTTTATATATACCAGGAAGAGTGTGGGTGACAATACTCCCCCTTGGGGTACTCCCTGCTCGAGTGTCACCTTTTTGCTCATCTGCCCTTGTACTTGGACTCTGGCCGTTCTTTGTTTGAGGTAGTGGTTGATCCACTTGTACATCTTCCCACAGACATCACTTCTTCTTAGCTTGACTCTAAGTCCATCCTTCCAGACTTTGTCAAATGCCTTTTCCAGATCCACCCAAACAGCTACTGTGTGTTTCTGTGCCTGGTAGGCATCTTCTATCTCCTGGGCTATGAGGATGACCTGGTCCTCAGTGGATCTGTGCTGTCTAAAGCCGGCTTGCTGTGGAATTAGTATTCGTTTTTCTTCCAGATGCCACATCAGTCTGGTGTTTATCATCCGTTCCATCAGCTTGCCAACACAGCTCAGTAGGCTTATGGGCCTGTATCCATTTGGATCTGTTTTGTCCTTCCCTGTTTTTGGTACTGGTACCAGTATTGCATCTTTCCATGCCTGGGGTACAATACCCCTTTTCCAGCTTTGGTTCAGGACTGATAGTAGTTTCTTCTTCGCTGTTTGGCCCAGCCCCATCAGCATTTCGTTTGTTATCCCGTCTTTTCCGGGAGATTTCCTTTTCTTTAGTGTACTCATAGCCTCTTCCATTTCGCGCATTGTTAGTTTGGCCATCATGTGCTCTTCAGGAGCCGTATTTATGTTTTCGTGTCCCTTTAGCTCTTCGCTAATGTCTGTATGCTTATCTGCAGGGACCTCGATGTGGTTTGCTCTGGCATAGTGATCGACAAAGGCGTTTGCGGCTTTCTTACCTGTGATCAAGTTCTCGCCCTGCTTGATAGTAATTTGTTTATTTGACGGGGTTTCGTCGTTCATGGCTCTGACTAGCTTCCATAGCTTGTTCCCGTCTTTGTCCAGGTTCAGACTTTCCGTTTTATTTTTCCAACTTTCTCTTGCTGTTTGCTTGAGAGTGTGTTTGTACTTTTCTTCATTTGACATTTATCAGATCTCGTCTTGGTCTTTAGATATGAGAATTATTTCATGCTAAGGTGTCCTAGTTGTTGTCTTTCAAATAATCAAATCAATATCGTTTAATCATGTAATAGTCTGTCGCAGGCCTCTCTCGTAACCATGCATTTTATTCCAAAGCATGACACGTAGGAGCCAGGAAGTGATAGTCCAACTGTATACATAATTAGCTAGACCTACATTGGAGTATTGTGTTAAGGTGTGGAGTCGTTATGATAGAGTGGATATAAACATGCTACAAAGGATACACATACGAGTGTTACATGAAACAGTTTACACTATCTATAGAACAGGCATCCCATATACTTATCTAGCAGAATCAATTTCTTACGCTCAACTTATTCTGTCGTAGATTGGCAATGTCTCTCTTTCAATTAAATTATCCTTTTCACACAATATCTACCTAGAAAACACTTAAACTTGCTTAGTATAACAAAACACATGATAATGCATTTACTGCGAGCCTTTCTATGAATCAAGTATTTCACCATGAGCTGGGTGGAACTTCTGAAACTAACCAAGATTATATCTTCTATTATTTAATACTTTCAACTATACTTAAGCCATCTGCTTTATAAGTCTTGGGATCCTATTTCGTGGTGTGGCTAACTGGTTTCTGACCAGTCTGCAGCTTAGTTAAACGCTGGTCCCTGTTGTGGAACAAACATATTTCTCACACGAGTCATGTATGTGTGATCCCTGGGGAAGTCTATGGTACACCTTATGGATTCTGACAACTTTTCTCCCCTCTGAGTTTACCGACTCAGCTTACTGTTCTTTACAGCAGGTTACAGTCCATAATTATGTAAAATCTACAGTATCGTTTTGACTTTGTCACGTTCTTACTGCTGAGTTTACCGACCCAGCTTACTATTCCAGCAGACACCAGCATCGTAGTCTGTAAATTCTAATGTATCGTTCTGTTTTCGAGTCGGTTGAGAATATTCCCTATTCATTCCATTATGCAAGAGTGCAATTACTCAAGGAGCACAGTAGATGAACCTTCCGAACAGCTCTGCAATCTCTGCTTTGGGTTTCAACCTGTATTGGCCCATATGCTCCACCTTATCCAACATAGCCACCGGTCACAAGGTATTTCTGCCCTCCGCTGACCGTCATGTAGCTCGTGTCGGACTTAGGCCTCCAGTACCTGTCAATCTTTCAATTTCCTCCTGTCTGCTGCCATTATTAACTTCCTTGGTTATATGTCACTCTGGCAATCTCAATGTGACACCTTGTTATCAAATCCCTATCTTTCCCTAATGATTACACATAAAGGAATTCTTGTATTCCTCGTACAAACGTCCTAAAGTAAAACATTTCCTCTCCCCTGACTGGGTAATCGGACAGAAACAAATCAGCCCTGCTATGTCAAGCAACGCATGACGTGCGTGACCTTTGAACTGCTTCAGCTGTGTCAACCCATCAGTGATCAAGTTGTAATCCATGACTCGCTTGCTTCCTACTGACTATTTTCTACATATCGGACAGCAGCAATGTCACATGAGCTACTAAACTGATAGTGGGATTCTATAATTATAGTTATGAGGAAAGACACTGAAAAACTGGTCTTAAGTGTCGAAAAACGAAGAATAAAATATTGACACATTTATAAGATAGTCAATGAAAGGATAATTTAAACTATACCAAGTTTTTCAAAGCACAGCTGGCTACGTACATGGCATAGCTTCAAATTATTTAAAGACATGTCCAGACTAGAAAGTGGGAAATATTGTTCAAAGAGAAGTGAAAGCTTGGAATGCATTGCCACGGGTTATTGTGCACACAGGATCAGTTAATACATTCAAAAATAAATTGGATGTACAGTTATTTTCAGTTTAGGCACAGTAGAAGAAAAAACTGGCTGTTTACATATCCTGTAGAGCTTCATAAACGAGTAGAATTAAGTTAGGTTAAGTTATAATTACGATTGGTATGACGTTCCTCTGTTTCTCTCAAGCAGGAGTCTGACCTTGAGAATACGAAATGCTGTGTTTTTCATCCCGTCGTGGACACATTTGTAATTGTTCTATACCAAAATTATGAAACAGAAGATATCTCAATTTGTAGTGGCCACTTTGCCGTTTGAATATTGTCACTTGATTTCTTCTCAATAAAGAGGCGTATGCCTCAGCTATATGAGAAACTATTTGTATGTGTATGTTTGTCGCTGGAATAGGATTTTCTATGCTTTTGGTTACTATCTATCTATATATCTATCTATCTATCTATCTATCTATCTATCTATCTATCTATCTATCTATCTATCTATCTATCTATCTATCTATCTATCTATCTATCTATCTATCTATCTATCTATCTATCTATCCATCTATCTATCTGCCCGGACGTCTATGATCACATATCTCTACCTCACTTTAATTGCTTTATTGTGTTGGTCCTCATTTACTCTGAAGTGTCGAGATAAAGCCAGAATATTATGTATTAATTTCATCTTAGGTTGGTCCCAGTTTGGTATGCGTTCTCTACGGACTTTCTTAATCTGTGTCTTCACAGTACTATGCGTCGTCTTAGAATGTTTGACGCTTGGCTGGTTGCATCTGATGGTTGTCATGGTAACAATCTGTTGTTATTCTATAGACATGCTGAAAGGTAGCAAAGATGGCTACGTTGTTGTTGTTATTTTTCGGAAGTTACCAGTGCTGAGTTGAATTAACTATTGGTGAAGTTGATTTAGTATTTCATTACTCTGACTCTACTTATCTCCTGACAAATAGAGACCTGAGGAGACTGCATGACTACTGCCAAACATGGAAAATCAACTGTGACAAGACAGTGCATACCATCTTCACCAAGAGCCACACATTTTCCAAAAAATATAATTTTTAGGTTAGAAGTACAGCAATTGATTGATTATAGAATAACACCTCACATATCTTGGAGTCACACTTGCCGACAACTCATCCTCAAGCATCACATCCAGAATGTGAAGAATAAAGCTGTGAGACGTCTGAAGCTCTTAAAGAGGCTTGCTAGTACATAACGGGGATCAGACAAGGATATTTTGAGATGCTTATACCTTGGTTATGTTCGCTCAGCAATAGAATATTAGTGCGCTCCTTACAACTTGTTCAAGATATAACTTGGAATACCTGGGCAGGGTGCAACAATATAGTGCTCTACGCTTTATTAGGGGAACAATGAGGACAACACAAACGGCAGCTGGAACCCCTTCAGATGCGGATGGATAAAACAGTTATGGAAGATCATGAGCGAAGTAGCAAAAAGAAACGGGATCTTCCTAACAGACTCCGTGTTGAAAACTGGTACTCAAAAAGAAGAATTAAACTAAATTATGTACTTCACCATGTTAGTGAAATGAAAGACACAGTCCATCTACCAGAACGAAGACAAGAATTACAAAGAGTAGTAAAAGACATACCTCCACAAGCATTCCTTAAAACGCCCAGAAATACAAGCAACATTAATAGATAAAACGGGGGATGGCACGGGCTAGTGGTTAAGTGACGCGGCTCTCAAACCGAAGGTGCTTGGTTCGATTCCCATCACAGTACAGGCCGTTACACCGGGGATGCAAACCCTTAGAAAATGTAGGAGGAAGCAGACCCTTACATAAAATGGATGCCGAAGTCGAATGCACTGGGTAGGCAGGCGCAAAACAAAAACCACAGCGCAACACACACCGGCTTGGGAAATAGAAAAATAAGCGAACGCGAAAAAATTAATAATTTTTTTAAAAAGATGATACATTCAAAAGTTCAAATCCAAGTGCTCTTTTTCGAGCAGCTCAAAGAACTATTGATGACTATTCTGATGAATGGATACATGTATATACTGATTGATCTGCGTTTAAAGCCACCATCAAAGCGGGTTATGGCGTTTATATAAAATGTCCTGACGGATCCTCTGGTGAACTGTCTGATACTTGCGAAATAGGTTTGCTCCAACTATGAAGCTGAAATCACTGCACTTCAAGCCGCATTGTACGATCTGAGCATAGTTTTTTTATGTCTTTCCTTCAAAGGCCCAACAATTATTTTCACAGAATCAATGTCAGCTTATCAAGCATTAGAAGTTGCTGGTCATTGTAGACCTGACCTTATCCAAATATTTCTAGATAATGACCTCAGTATTTCTTCCAGTGCTGTCAAAATAGTTGTGCAGCCTATCATTCAGACACACCTGGCAATGACCAGGCAGACAGACTAGCGAAGGAGGGATCAAGACAAGAGCTGTCACACACAACAACAACTTTACAAACAGCCAAACATCTCATAAGATACGCAAACATAGAAATTTCATTAAGCATATGGGTCATGGGAAACACAGGAATTGAGGTCTACAGACACATGGTAAGTCCCACTCCAAATGGCATTGTAAATCAACTCACAAGGAAGGATCAGAGAACCATTTTCCGACTGCTAACTTAACATATCCCACTTAACAAAAACCTGAACAGAATCCAACCACAACATACTCATGAGTGCCAGCTGGCTACAGACCTATATGAGACCGTTGATCAGCATCTCTTTGAGTGCTCAGCGCAAAATGAAAATGCGTCTTCGCATATATATATATATATATATATATATATATATATATATATATATATATATATATATACGATGTGTGTTTAAATGAAATGGACACAACTGCAACAAGTGAACATACGTATGATGCGCATGATGACGTCACTTATTGGTGTGAATAGCACATACCAACTGTCAAGTTTGCACAATTTAATTATCCTCAAACTCATAGTTTCCTCGCCAGGTCGTTGAAAACATGGAAGGTGTGATACGGAATACGTCCAGAGTTGATCGGCGAGAGATGATTCGGATTCTAACAGCTGAAGGACGTCGACCAGTTGACATTCATCGCAGAATGCGAAAACAAAAGTGTGTCGAAGACAACAATGAAGAACTCCACAACGATGTTTAAAGAAAGACGTGAGTTAACGGAACAATATGCGCCTTACCTGGCCTCAGACGATCTTTCGTTAACTCGCGTCCTTCTTGTCCTTTATTCAGCTCAGGTTCCGGTTACTGAGTAAACTTTGTTATAAACGTTGCATGCGAGCAAGATTTGTTTTGGGTATAACGTATCTAGCTTCTCGCTGTGGAAAAGTAACATCACAAGCTCTCCAATGACGGTTATATCTAGGGTGAAGTATATTTTAGCGCTGCCTTAACAGTTCCAAATATGAATTAAATACTTGAAAAAGGCCATAATGTTGAATTATAAAGAAGAATACGTTTTCTGTGACTGAAAGGTAAGTAACTTGCCCAAAATAATGTCTCACAGTAAGTTGGGATTTGGATAGATGTAAATGTGCAAGCAATCAGCGGAACTTCCCAGCGGCAATAACGGGAACACGCGCTTCTACTGCAGGCATGCGTGGGCTCCATCATGCTTATATCTCTGTGTTTATCTACTTTATATGAGTGCGCGGGTGATGAGCAAGTGTTTTTGACAGCTTGCCTTGACTGTCGGCTAGCGTGCGCACATTCTTTTATACTTATCAATGTTTGAGCATAGAGAGGAAAATAATCAGATTTGGCAGGGACGAGAAATGATGATGGCTATGGAACTCTTTGACTTGCAAATGGTCATAGATATGCCATTCAACATTTATGAGACAAGAAACATTCAAATTTACTGAATTAGTTATCTTATCATCGACAAAAAGTTACAATTAATGCAGGATGCAAATTATGGGGGAACCCAGTGGTCTCGAGGTAAGGTGTTCGCCTCGGGTGCTGGATGTTGCGGGTTCAAATCACGATGGAGATCACGATCATCCTGTAAATATTTCCCCTGATCTCTGAGTAGTGAGATCAGACACCTGTGTGCAGTGGCGTGCGCGTTAAAAATACTTTAGCAATCGAAAAGAGTAGGCCTAACGGCCGCTGCTCGGACAAAATTCTAGTTAAAAATCTACTCAAATTATTCTAGGAATATTCGCCCCACTGAGAATATGTCGCTTACACAGGGACTGTGTGGCCATAACTTCAGGTTTTGGTTATGTGGTTAGCGGAGCGGCTAAGATGGCGCCTGACAGGCTGTGAGTATACATTGCTCTAATTTACGCTTCCGCCTCCACCAGTCCCAAAAATAGGCGATCATATATTCCAGGGTCAAACAGATGCTGGGATTGATCTGGCAAGTCACCAGTAGATTTTCTTCTGCCTAAAAATATGAAAGATAGGAGTTCACATCTCCCCACGGCATCTAACGACATAAGTGGACTGAAGATAGATAGACACATTATAATAAGTTTTGTCAGTAATAATATTTCAACCGTTATGATGGATGGCTGTTATTGATCCAGCAGCCTGTGAGCTACAGCCCTTTTCCAAATATCATTTAGTGTATCTGCAAGTGTTTTTGAGCTGCTGTTTAATTCCGCATTAAGTGTATCATTTGTATTGCCTCGGAGGAAGTAGCTCTTTCCTGGCACTAGAAAGCGCCGGATATTCAAAAGATGGTGTTCAGCAGTTTAAAAGGGATGTGGTGCACAACCGGCACATTTCAGTATTTTCTGTTTAGATACTGTTCAAGTGAATGTTAAGTTGTATGTGTTGAGTGCGAAGTCGGAAAATGGTGCTTTGATCTCTCCTTACCAGAGAGTTCGTGTCGTTAGGTTTGGAATGGCTATATGTCTGTAGATTTCTCTCCCAGTACTCCGCATTGCCCATATCGTCAGACACGCCTCTTTGTTCGCAGTCTTCAGTAGTTGTTTGACTATCTGTATGGCTGTTGATGTGTATTATTGTTCTTATTTGATCTCTTCTTTGCCAGTATGTCTGCCTTGTTAATGCCAGGTGTATTTGAGTGACCAGGAATCCGTTGCAATACTATTCTGGCTTCATGGAAAGTGTTAAGTCAGTTGGTATATATGGATATTTTGGTAATTTGAGGCTTACAATGACCACCATTTTGTAGTACTTGAAGAATGCTGGGATAATGAGTCTGTAAAGGTTATGTTTTCTATCATTGAATGGCACAACATACAGTGCTTATGTGAACCGTTATGATAGAAATAATTCAAGAACACGTGTTAAATGCGCGAGTGGTCCGCCGGGGTCTTTGTGTATGACAATGACAAGAATAGCACCACTGCCCCGCAGAAAGCATGTCGTAAGAGGCGACTAACTGTGCCACATGGCATAACACCGGCCATGGTTATGTGGTTTGTTTAGAGTAGAATAGATGGCACTAACAGGCTGCGGGTCTGCTTTGATCTAGTGTGAGTCTATTAAGATGGATTCGCACATCGGTAAACCACCGTCCACGGCACTTGTCCCAGCGCAGTGGAGTAATAAGCTGCTTGAGCCTAGCACGCTAAGCAGGAAATTCTCCTTCCGGCTACATCCAGATCATACCAGAGCTGGGAACTTCACAGTAGCATCAGTCCATGTTACACTACAGGTCGACTAAGAACTAAGATAATATATTTCATGTAAAACACACTGATAAAGACCCAACTTTACGTATTTGTTCGTGCTACTGAAAAAAAGGTTTGTTGCAGCAGCCTAATCATCGAGGTGGCTTTCAACGCTGCAATCCTCATATTATTTTGAACCTACAGATGAGCTTTGCATTGCGCTACAGTAAGCAAGACCAAGCTTTGCCTTCTTTAGTGCGACTCGGGATGTAAAAGAAACCAACGTAACTCACAACTAGAGAGATGTCGTCAAGAGTTCCCAGTACAGGTAACTCAGTACGGGTAACTCAGTACAGGTAACTCAGTATAGGTAACTCAGTACATGTAACCCAGTACAGGTAACTCAGTACAAGTAACTCAGTACAGGTAACTCAGTACACGTAACTCAGTACAGGTAACTCAATACAGGTAACTCAGTACGTGTAACTCAGTACAGGTAACTCAATACAAGTAACCCAGTACATGTAACTCAGTACAGGTAACTCATTGCAGGTAACTCAGTACAGGTAACTCAGAACATGTAACTCAGTACAGATAACTTCGAAGAACAACAGTAAAGGTAATCATAAGGAACTGTTACAAGAAAACTATTCCAATAAAACAAGATTTAAAATGTCAAAGACCGAAGAGAAACGCGCAAGGAATCAAATAGCAGCGGCTGGACGGGTCTACCAAGAATGGAAAATAAGGAAGTCATAAACTAAGGGGTTAGACCTGTCAGTATTGCATGTTTTTAAAATATTTTTTTATAGAGATAGCCCCCATTATGTCCAGGTCTCCTTAAGTTTTCTGTGACGACATGTTTGGAGATGTAGTCAACAATCTGTCCAGCTCTCCTAAAGTTTTGTTGTTACAACATGTATGTAAGCTACACTCTTAATAGTTTTTCTTTATCTGTCATTGAGGCGTCGCTATAAAATGGGAAAAGGAATTGTAACGAGAAAATATAATGTTATCAGGTGACATTGTTGAAAATTAAAATGCTTGCAAATAAAGAGAGATAGATTGCATTCGAGAGAGAGAGAGAGAGAGAGAGAGAGAGAGCGAGAGAGAGAGAGAGACGGATAGAGAGAAAGAGAGAGAGATATATGATGATGATGAATATGTTGAATGTTGCAGAACTAGCGTGTATGGTAAAAATCGAAACAAAACAACACATGAACAGAACCACTGGCAGGCAGTTGTCTCTATATCATCAGCAAACCCTAAGGCAGAGCATATGAACACAATGATGAATGTATAATCCAGACCCACATTTTGCATTATGACAAAACTAATTTACAGTTACTGACTTAAGCCAGTACCATTTTAGTATTGCGTCGTCTTGAGTCTAAATGGAGTGCCTGCGCGTTCTGTTGGATCGTTAACAGAATGACATATTAACACCTTTGTCCGAAGCGCCCTAATTGTGTGGGTTTCTCATTCCAATCCGTTAGCTACAGAACAGGAAGGTCGGTCAATGGGACAAGTCTGACCACCCTTACAAGAAGGATATAGTCGATAAATCACTAGTTCATTCCCGTACTGACAAATTTATCATGTACTCTACATAATAGCAACGTCTTCTAGTGTTTTGCTGTACTGGTTGTAGAGCTTGTTCGTTGCTAATTACGTCCAGGGAGAAAGAAATGCAACTCCAGGATCAAGTAAAATAGTATTAATTAAATTTTAGACTATTACAATTTCTTTTTCAAAATACAGCCCCCTACAAGAACAAAAATACACACCCACCAATTAATTAAAGACACGTGCAAATCAAATACATAGAAATATTTGTTTAGTCATAGAGTGGTGAATGTTTGGAATGCATCGTCACAGAGAATAGATGAGGCAGGGTCAATTAATACAATCAATAATTGATTGGATGCGCCTATATATTTGAAATCAAGTTGTTGTAAAAGAAACTGGTTGTATACAGACTCTGCGGAGTGTTCTAAAGCAGTATATCAACGTTAACTTTGGTTAAGTGGCGTGAGAATATATCAAATATATACATTTTTACCTTGGTAGCGGCATTCATGTATTGTCAGTTCCAAACATTTCCTTGTGTCTTCTAAAAGCAGAGCTTTCCTTTGCAACCATGTTTCTGACCACAATTTTCTGATAAGGTTAATGCCTGTGCGAATGAAATTATCGACTACCTGGAGATGTTGACTGTGTATAGTGATATTCTGTTCGCTGATTGGTTTCCTTAGAACAGACTGAAAGAGTGTCTTCGTTTTCTTTTTGCTGATAGTTAGACCGAATTTAGTGCATGCCGCTGACAACCTCTTCTTGGTGGACTGCATATTTTGCCCTGAGCAGATAATAACGGCTCAGTCGTCATCGAACAAGACATGGCTAGCAGTGTCGTGGCTAGCATGCATCCCTGTTTCACACCACTGATGACTAGAACGGCAGCAGACAATTCTCCTTCACACAGTAGTCGGAGCACCATCACAGAACTAGCTAGGTGGCGTATTATTATGGCGACATGTTTAGTCCATAGAATATCTTTAAGTATTAGCGTGTTGTATAACTAGCTATCTAATGTAACCTTAGAACCCGATTGTATGTGTTAGCGTGTTGTATAACTAGCTATTTAATGTAACCCTAGAACCCGATTTTATGTGTTAGCGTGTTGTATAAGTTTCTAGCTAACTAATGTAGCCTTAGAACCCGATTTTATGTGTTAGCGTGTTGTATAACTAGCTATCTAATGTAACCTTAGAACCCGATTGTATGTGTTAGCGTGTTGTATAACTAGCTATCTAATGTAACCTTATAACCCGATTTTATGTGTTAGCGTGTTGTATAACTAGCTATCTAATGTAACCTTAGAACCCGATTTTATGTGTTAGCGTGTTGTAAAACTAGCTATCTAATGTAACCTTAGAACCCGATTTTATGTGTTAGCGTGTTGTATAAGTTTCTAGCTAACTAATGTAACATTAGAACCCGATTTAATGTGTTAGCGTGTTGTATAACTAGCTATCTAATGTAACCTTAGAACCTGATTTTATGTGTTAGCGTGTTGTATAGGTTTCTAGCTAACTAATGTAACCTTAGAGCCCGATTTTATGTGTTAGCGTTTTGCATAACTAGCTATCTAATGTAACCTTATAACCCGATTTTATGTGTTAGCATGTTGTATAACTAGCTATCTAATGTAACCTTATAACCCGATTTTATGTGTTAGCGTGTTGTATAACTAGCTATCTAATGTAACCTTAGAACCCGATTTTATGTGTTAGCGTGTTGTATAAGTTTCTAGCTAACTAATGTAACCTTAGAACCCGATTCATGTGTTAGCGTGTTGTATAAGTTTCTAGCTATCTAATGTAACCTTAATGATGGTCACGAATTTGACATTGGAAGCACCAAAGTTTATAATATTTAGGTGAAAATCGTAATGCATTAATTGTATATATGTGCATAATGGGGGAAAGAGGGAGAGAGAGAAAGAGAGAGAGAGAGAGCGAGATAGATAGAGAGAGAGAGAGAGAGTATGCGTTGATAAGAGAAATACCGGTAAAAGATCTGACGTCGCTTTGCTTCTGACTTATATTGCTGCTTAGGATCAGCTCCGGCGAGCATCCAACCAGCATTGAAGGGGATTCGTTTCTCTTTTATTGTTTCTCCATTGTGGCAATGTCCTGATGAAAACGGTCAGTCTGCTCATCGCTAACCATGCTATAGATATCAGGAAGAAATCCAAGTCGAAATAGATAAAGTGGATCTTTAAGGACAACATATACTCAAGCAGGTCATTGTGCTGTTCTGCCCTTACACTCGACTGTGAGTATATTTAAGACCAGACGATCGCCTTCCAAAATAGTTTTCCTCGTCATCATAAATCAACTTGTCCAAGTTGAACATCTTGTCTCTGAAGAGTGAATAGATGTGATGACTAACAAAAAATCCTCTTTAATTTTCGCTTCACTGTGTCGAGGGAATTTGTCAGCCTATTTGAAACAAGATCCAATAGAATCTATGGCTTTAATTAAGTGTTTCATTACACCGAGTTTGATGTGTAGGGGAAGAAGCTGGATTGTATACGTTCCTGCCAGTGCTGTGTTTTCCGAATTCTTGTCTTCAACCTTCATATTTCTTTAAGGTCACTCTCTCCTCACGTAGTGTTAATTTCTTGATTGACTGTCACATTCACATAAGAAAGCAGTACTTCATATATCTCAGCTGAAGATCAATAGTCAGAGCCACCACCTTAAGTTACAACAGAGATGACAGCCATATTTGCTATATTGACGACAGTTCAAGAGCTGTTTTAAGTTGTCGTGGGTTTCTTTCATGTACACAGTGTGTTCACCTGGATTAGATGAAGGCTTGCTTTATATTCTGCAACAAAACCGCCTTTAGACTCAATTTACTGGTCATGTTTAATTCCTAGAGTATTTACTAGACTCTCTAAATAGAAACAGAGCACAATACCATCTTCTTTCCTGAAGCAAGGAGCCAACTGCTCATTAGCACTACTAATCGAAGTAACTTTCGCGTTTTCTTTGAAAACGTAACTTAACTTAACGTTTTTAATCCTGGTTTAGAAGATGCATCGCAGTCTGTATATAACCAGTTACATTTGCATTACCCTGCTCTAAAAGCTATGGGCATCCAATCTATTCTTCAATGCATTAACTGTCTATGCCTCACTACCTCATGGGGCAATGCATTCCAAGCATTCATCACTCTCTGACTAAAAAAATATTTCATAATATCCAATCTGGACCTTTCTCAAGTTAATGTGCATCTGTGCCCTCTTTTTCTCGTTGGTGGTTGTGTTTTGAAAACAAACTTGTTATAGTCTAATATAACCTTTCCTGCGGTTATCTTATAAGCCTGTATTAAGTCACCTCAATTCTTCTCTCTTCTAGACACTGTAGGCCGGTTTTTCTTAGTCTTTTCTCATAACTAATTCTGGAATCCCACAATTAATGTTGTCGCTCTTCTTTGTATCCTTTCCATCATGTTTATCCCCCATCTATGATAAGGACGCCACACCCGTACACAGTACTCCAATCTAGGTCTAACCAAAGCTTTATACAGTTTGACAATCACCTCCTTACTCCTATGTTTAAAATTTCTTTTTATCATACGTAACATTGCATTTGCCTTATTCACTGCTACCTGAACTTGCTCACTCACTTTATCTGTATGCTCTATGATAACCCTAGGGTCCCTTTCCTTTTCTATAATTATAATTTTGTTCTCGCTCATTCTGTAATTATGTTCCATATTCGATCAACCCATGTAGAAGACTGTACATTTATCTATATTAAACTATATTTGCCATCTCTCAGACCAGTCCTGAATGTTATCTAAATCCGACCTTAATAAATCCACCTCTGCTATAGATGAAACACACCTATATATTTTGTGTCATTCGAAAATTTTCCAATCATGAATCCTATACCAATGTCCAAATCGTTCATGTATATCAAGAACAAAATTGATCCCAAAACCGAGCCCTGTGGAACTCCACTTTTTACTTCACAGCACTCAGAGTACTCCTTATTTAAAACCACTCTCTGCCTTCTTCCCGTTAACCAATTTTCAATCCATTTGGCAACTTCCCCGCGTATTCCATATGATTTTAACTTTTTAAATAATCTTCGAAGACATACTCTTTTATCTATCAAAAGCCTTTGCAAAATCTAGATAAATAACATCCACTGGTTCCCCCTATCTATCATTTTAGTAACCTCCTCCATGAATTCCAATAGACTTGTTAAGCACGATCTCCATGTAGTAAACCCATGCTGACTATTTCTTAGTAGATTGAACCTGTCTAAATGCATTACAATGTTTTGTTTGATTATTGATTCTAACAGTTTATAGACTATGCTTGATCTGATTTCTAATTTGCTGGATCTGATTTCCTTCTCTTTTTGAATAAAGGGGAATATTCCTGCATTTTTCCAATCTCTTTGAATAATCCCTTTTGCAAGTGATTGAAAACATAATAAAGCCAATGGTTTTGCTAGTTGGTCTTTAATTTCAAATAGCAATTTTTGGATGGATACCATCTTGAACTGGACATTTATCCATTTTTAACCCCTCAAATTAAAAAAAACCCATTTCCCCCTAATACAAAATGATTTCAATTCCATTATATCCATTTCACATTTGAAAATATCTATTAGCTCTGGGATCTTAGAGCAATCTTCTTGTGTGAAGACTGCCAAAAAATTGATTTAGTAGATTAACTGTCTCCCTATTTTCTTTTATTATTTCACCTGTGCTATCTATTAGAGGACCTACCTTGTTTTTCGTTCTTTGTTTATTTCTAACATAAGAAAATAAACATTTACTATCAGCCTTGATCCTATTAGCAAGTTTTTTTTCGAAGTCTATTTTTGCTGTTTTATTCGCTTTCTAGTTATCCACTTTTTATGCTTGGATAAAGCATGGAACACACTCACTACATGGAACACATCCCACTTTTAGTTGTTCTAAAACTATTTTGAAACTCTCCCACTCTTGTTCATCATCTGTACCTCTGACAATATCTTTCCATATGATGCAGCTGGCTGTGTCTTAGATCTTCTGAACATCTGCCTTAGAGTAGTCACATGCTCGCGAGTTTACTTCTTTCCCTGCTATAAAATTCCAATGGATGATATGATTGTCACTTGAGCCAAACAGTTCACCAACGATAACGTTTTCAATCATATTTTTCTCTGTAGTAAATATTAGGTCGAGTATGTTTGTGTCTCTGGTAGCTTCCTCTACATGCTGAATTGTCAGTTATGTATTTCGCTAAAGGATTTAACTCTGCAAATGCTTCTGCCATATCCCATTTTATTTCAGAAAAGTTGAAATCCTCCAATAATTATACTTTCCCAGGACTAGCCATTTTTATGTAACTAATTAGCTCCTCATCTTGCTCTTTTGGACTTGCAGGACATATTTAGCTCCACATCTCGAACCACTATTTTTCACTCCCACTATCTATTACTCCCCATACACTTTCATTTTGTTGCTAGATGACAGATAATTTTGTATAGTTATATTTACTGAATTGGTACAGTATAATAAAACGCCACCTCCCTTAGCCTTGTCTCCTACTACCCTATCTTCCCTTAACAATGTGTATATCTCTATTTCAAGTTTACTATTCGTAATATCATTATATGTCCATGATTCTGTTAATCCTATTATTTCTGGTTTTTCATCTTCTACATACAGTTTCAATGCTTCTCTTTTAATTACTTTGCTTCTCAAATTTACAAATACACATTTTAGTTTGTTATTTTGTGGATTTTCCAATGTTTGCTGTTGCTTTATCATTTTTATATTTACTTTTCCACTACTGATTTCATACTTCCCTGACTCGAACTCTCCCTTTTGACTACCTTCTCTATAGCACAAAGTTTTATGTATATCCATAGTTTCATACTTCATAGACTTAACTAGTCTAAATGTTTAATACAATGATTAAACATATACTTTGCTACAACATGCTTTCTTATTTCGTTTATATGGAAACTTTTCCTGTCTAGCATTTTACGTTTGTGTACTTTCACATCCATAAATCTAAATCCATATCTGTACACATTTTCACATCAATAAAATCTATATCCATATCTGTACACATTTTCCGCAAGCTAAGGCTGATACCTATTTTCTTACTGCATAGATAGTCTGACCCATCTGTTCTGTCTAAGGTTGATACCTATTTTCTTACTGCATAGATAGTCTGACCCATCTGTTCTGTCTAAGGTTGATAACTATTTTCTTACTGCATAGAAAGTCTGACCCATCTGCTCTAAAATACCAATTATGGTGACATTCCTTTATGTTTTTACTTCAAATTTCCTCACCAGATTCTTGTATCTTTGCATTATAATTCTGTACCATTAATCGTGAGATTGTTTGTACCTACCACTACCACAACACTCTGTCACCTATCACCTTTATCTTCCCTTCTTTATCCTTTCTCAAATTTAGCACCATCAATTTCAATTTTTTTCTCCAAATTTTAAGTTGTTTTGACAGATGTTTGCCAACTCCCAAACCATTGAATCTCCTAATATCAACACAAAACACTCCTTTACATTTGTATACTTCTCTGCAAAACTCTACCTTTTCATCTCTACTACACAAATGCAGCTTCTTTTAATATATTCTCTGTTTTCTGTTGACTCTCTTCTATTTTCATCTGCCACTGTTCTAACTCATTCGATCTCGTCTCATCTGTCATAATCTCGCATTCCATTCGAGCCTGCCTCTCTTCTATTCTGCACAATCTACATATAATTTTTCCATCATCTTCCAACATTGCATTTATTCCTACATTAACACCAACAACACTTTCACACATCTCGCACACTCTGTTATTGCTAACGCTAATTTTTGTCTTCCTTACGCCTGGTCTTAGCCTTTACTTATTATGCTATACTATCAGAAGTTCAATCATTTAAACATATCTATATATATACACATAATCAACACATAATTATTAATTAAATGTAACAATGCGGTTGAATTTCGCGTGGCTGTTGTCTGAACAATCAAACGTCAATGTCAATGTATACTCACTCGAACAAGCGTGATCATGTTCTGTATTCATTTCACTACTTCTGAACTGTGAAGATGCCATTGTTGAGGTCTTGGTCTAAGTAGCTCCACTTTTGCCTTCAACAGATCCCGATCGCGAACAGTGTGTAAGAATTTGTGGCGTAGATAGCACACTAAGGCATACGTGTGGATCATCAAAATACCGCGAAGACTGCGGGTAAAACGACGTCAGTTTGTTTCGATCCTCATCGTCTCAATCGGTGGAAAATTCATTTAGAGAATCACACACATTAAATTCCTGGTCGTGTGGAACTGGTCAAAGAGCATATTGTATATTCGTGTTCGTTATTATCCACCTCATTTTCCTGGAGATGCGTGCAGACACAGGTGGGGACCATGCAGATGTAACTTATTGATGTTATTCCTTAGCTCTCTTCCCACCAGAGAAACAGCAAAGAACATTACAGGCACTTCCGTAGATTTATTTTTCACACGTTATGTAACGTATGTCTGAAGTGTGAAGTGTGAAGTGTGAAGTCTACATTTATTCTGGTCCAAAATCTTGCATCCGAAATAAAGAGCATACGTCGATTTAATTATTGGAGTCATAACTTAACTTCACTTACGTCTTTATACTGGTTTAGAAGAACCTGCAGAGTCTGTATAAACTTAACTTCACTTACGTCTTTATACTGGTTTAGAAGAACCTGCAGAGTCTGTATACAACCAGTTACATTTATATCACCTTGCTCTAAAAGCTAAACGCATCCAGTTTATTCGTAAATGCATAAACTGTCCCTGCCTCCACTACCTCCCCTGGCAATGCATTCCAAACAGACACCACCCTCTGACTAAAAAAATATTTCCTAATATCTAATCTGGACCTCTCTTTAGTCAGCTTGTAGCTATGCCCTCGTGTTATTGTGGGTGGCTGTATTTTAACAAACTTGTTATAGTCTAGTGAATCCATTCCTCTGATCATCTTATAAACCTGTATTAAGTCACCGCGAATTCTTCTCACTTCGAGACAATGTAGGTCGGTTTTTCTGAGTCGTTCCTCATAACTGTAATTCTGGAATCCCACTATCATCTTTGTCGATCTTTTTTTGTATTCTTTCCAGCATGTTTATATCCCCTCTATGATAAGGACTCCGCACCTGTACACAGTACTCCAATCTAGGTCTAACTAAAGCTGTATACAGTTTGATGATCATGATTCTGGTATGGTTTGTGTAGCCGATTATCTACCTTATCTGTAATTATATTTGAATTATTTGTATTTATTTACCTTGTCTCTCCATATCTATTCTTTCTCACTTCTACTTTCTCTCTGTTTATTTTCTTTCTATCTCATTCCATTCTTCCATTGTTCTAGTAATTCCAATCTATACATTAGAACGATTTTTTATAATTGCAAACATAATATATGAATACAACAATACAATGCTAGTCTAACTTACTTTATTAATCACTGTACTAACCAGATAGAGATTGTGTGTAATTAGCAAATATGTTTCCCTTGTTCTATTTTATTACCCAGGGTTTTCCCGCACACTTAGCCAGTCTACTCACATTTTTTACAATACCTGTCTAGCAGAATAAAACATTATTGATGTTTGTTCTCTTCTCATTCCGTCGACTGTGGCTGCTTGATCTCTTGTAAACTCATCATTTACATTTAGGCTCCGCTATGAACTACAGGTTGACTCCAGTCTTGTATATGTTCTGCCAACACTTTGTCTCTCATAACTTTTGAAAGAACTATCGAATACCATTCGTTTCGTGGTTTGCAAAAACTGTTATCTGTCAGATTTTGAGTAGATCTTTCGAGTTTTGTGATACCACATGTTTCGCCACCGACAAAACAAACAAAAAGTTCTTGCAAGAGGTGTCGAATTTGGTCACTCCTAGTTGGATTGTCAAAATGTATAGTCAATTATCAGTCCGTCAATCGAACCAAATTGGTGCAAGACCCAGATCCTGAGTTTCTCTCAAACTAAAAATGTGATCTCCGAACGTAAGAGTTTACTGAGAACTAAAAAGCTAACTGCAGGTCTGAGTCTGCTATGAAGGTTTCGAATACTGTCCTGTAATGGCTTAAATGTCAACTCTAAATCATTCCCCCCCCCCCCCCCTCTTTCATTTGTTGCTAAGTCGCCCAAATGTCTTGCTGATCTTACAAGACTACGTTTGCAGTTAAACGACTGCATTATTGCAGTGATCCTAATGCAGCGACGTCATGACTCAACTAACTTGCTTCAGAAACTGATGCACCACCGTCATTTTTGTTATGGGTACAGCTGACTGATACCTTACATCCGAGTATAACGATAACAATACAGAATTGCGAAATTGTTACTGAACGAGAAATGAGTCGTGTATACATCAACATCTTTTTTTCTCCCTCCGAAACAAACAGCCAACACCATATGTTTTTGTCACTTTCGTGTTCAACATCAACCAATTAGTGAAGGAAATTAGTGAAGGCTGGGTGTATTGTTCAGTGTAATTCAGTCTTATTAATATATCAGTTTGGAGAAACTATTGCTCTGTCCATAACTAGCTAGGTCATTGAATTTTACACAATATACTGACTAAGACCAATATCTCTCTTCCATGTAGCGTTGCATTGACAAAGGCTGTGTTTACAAGACAGTCTCGCTGGCGAGATGTGAATGGGCGTGATCACCGTAGTAATGAGCGTCACGCAGGGGAAGTCCACCATAGCACAACCGCTCGGAGGGCCTTCATGAACACCCTCGGGATGCGAGGAAAGCTACTACAACTCGCCATTTAATTTCCTTTTCGGGCGTACAAAAGAATAAACTTATTCTTTGTGTCCATTAAACAACAACAACAACAACAACACATTGTTAAGGTTTCAGATATTTCTCTGCTGTGCACTAGCTAGTTCAATTGTTAATTCTTACTACAGTATGTTAAGATGGAAACTATATCTCTGTTGTGATATAATAAGCTAGACTGTTTAACCTTAACCCAAAATGTGGGGAGGGTTGGGAGGATTACAATTAAATTATTTAATTCTAAAACGGCATGTTTAGTACGAAATTATTTATCTGGTGTGTTCTAACTAACTAGACATGTCGTAAAACCGACTAAAGAGAGCTATGGATTGGTGCTAGCGACCGCAACGCGTACAATTCATTTTTACAGAAACTACCATTGCGAAAACACGCAAAGTGCTTTAGGACAAAACTTCCTGAAGGAGGTCAACTGAAGTGGTGATATTGTACTCGGATCGGGTTGAAAAATGACACGAAGAGGAAGCCATAACTAACTAGATTATCGAACTGTATAACGACATTTATGGTGAGTATCTGTTTCTATGTTGTTGTGAAAGATCTGACAGAATATCCAATCTTAGATCGACATTTGTTTATCGATGGTAATATGTGTGTGGAGAGAGGGGTAGGGGTAGGGGTAGGTAGAAGGGTGGGGGTGGAAGAGGAGGGTTAGGTGGGGACTTTACATACATTTTTCCTTTGATGTTATGTCTAACCTGACCAATAAAAATTTAAACTAACAGATAATGACACTGTTAATGTTTATGTCATTAAAATATGCATTTCCGGATTGTTCTCAGACGTTCTTACTATGAGCGCCTCAACTTCCTGCACACTTAGAGAGCTAGACAATATGGCTATCTCTTTTCATTCCAAATTACACGTTCTAGTTGGATTGTTTATTTAACAACAAACGACGGAAACGAAATAAATAAATTTCATTTTGAAAAAGTGATACGTTCGCTCTGACTGTTAACATTAGTTCAAGAAACGTTCCTCAAATAGGTGGTCCATAGGCAAGATTTTCCTTTGTCATTCGTCCGTATAAGAGTAACAACAACAATAGAAAACCAACAACTATTCCTGATGGCACCCCTAACACCATCCCGATTCGGGTCACCGCTAGCGCACCTTACCACCGCGTCCTCCCATTAGTACGCTCTACATAAGACTGGTATGTCAGCCACATCTCTAAAGTGGTATGTCGTTTACGGGAGTTTCATAAAATCTCGGAGCTAACAAACAATGATTGTTTAACACCATATACAGTGTGATTGATGTTAGAGAACTTCCTTTTACTGGATTAAAAGGCTCAACAGAGCCTATATACAACCAGTTTATTCCACTCCACCGATTCTAAAAATAACTGTGATCATCTAATTTATTTTGTAATACATTAACTGCCAACAACACTGGCAATGCATTCCAAACATTCACCACTCTCTGACTAAACAAATATTTCATAGAATCTAACCTGGACCTGCCTTCAAACAATTTGAAGCTTTGTTTTCTTGTTCATATAGCCGGTTGAACTTGGAAAACCTGATATCATCATCATCATCATCATCATCATCATCATTAACACCATTCGTTGCGGCACCGTTATTGCAGTTTGTAGTACCTCCTCCCGCCATACAACAACGGTGTGTCTTTGGCCGCTACATACCTGATGGAGTCCATCTCTCTCCACATGGTAGTTCATTATAGTTGTGTCTAAATTTCATACAACAAAGCTGACTCTGTCTTCAGCTAGTGCGAAGGGCACCAAACACGTGAAGTTCAGCCGTGTGAACGAGACCGTGAATTATGACACATGTTTAACGCGAAGTACTATTCATATAGCCGAAGTCCATTCCAGGATAATCGAACAGAAGAAAACACACAAAACGAACGAATGAACCAGTACAAATGGAAAACAACAACACGTTTCCGTCAACACAAGTGTAAGTCGTCAACTATTGTGAATTCCCGGTAAATCCATGGTCTGGCGGCATCTATAATGAACTAAAAGAGAAGATAAATGTAGACCCGCAGCCAGTTATGGCGCCATCTTTACTGCTAGTATTTATTCATTCTATTGATTAATTCTTCTTCTTTTTCTTCTTCTGCGTACACAGTCAGACAGTAACCATTATTTTCTCGAAAAAAGCGGCGGTCATCCTGAGACTCTCGCCACTACCATAGAGCTTGTCTTGCAGTTCCACTGGTAATGGCCACATCTGCTCTCTCTGATTCTCGTATGTCGGACAGTTCTGCAGCAGATGTTCAGTGGTCATTTTACCAGTACCGCACGGGCATTCGTCGGTACACCCTATCTTCAAATTGTTGAAGAGGTGGTACCTCAGTCTGTTGTGGCCAGTGCGAAGTCTGAAGACAACGACCTGCTCTCTTCGGTTCAACTGGTAATAGGCATCGTTTTTGGTGTAACCAGTATGTTCGGTTTCCCATTTGGACATGTACCTGGCTTTGATAAGCCGTTTTGACTCTTCGTACGTCATACTGGTATCTGTTTGTGGTAGCCTTGCACCTTCTTTTGCCAGTCTGTCTGCCTCCTCGTTGCCTTGGATGTTGCAGTGTGACGGAACCCACTGTACCACTACCCTTTTTGGTGCGGACTGCTGGCACAGTTTGCAGAGTGCTGCTCTTAAGTCATTAAGCTCAGTGTTTTTCTGGCTTTTTAGCGCTGTGACTACGGCGAGAGCATCTGTCAGCAGGACTATATGGCTCTCATTTTCACTGTGTGTTGCCATTTCTTCCACTGCCGCCCTCAGTGCCTCTGCCTCTGCTCTGAAATTGCTTGTGTACTTACCAGTAGCGAATGACAGTGTTATTTTTCTGCCATTTGGTAGGTTCAGGAATGCTCCTGCCCCTCCGTTCTGTGTAGTGTTTGTTACAGAACCGTCGGTGTATGCATGGGTCCAGTCCATGCTTGGGTAGCTTTTCGTTATGAAGCTTAGGGTAGTGTCTCTCCTTTCTTTTTCACTCTGGCAGTTTTTGTTTGCAATACCTGGTATATTTTCTACCACCTCTGGAAATATATCCTGCCTCCAAGTAGGTTTTCGTACAGTAGTGATGGGTTTTGGTGTTGTTAGTGCGTTTATGGGATCTTCGTGCATCTTTGCTTTGGCTATTTCTGCAAAGTTTCTCCGCTTTAGTTTCCCATTTCCCAAAGTGTTTAGTCTCTGGTACATTGGATGGTCCGTCAGTCTTCGGAGTTTCTCTGACTGCAGCTGGGCTCTGCAGTCTCTTCTATCGGTCATGGATTGCAGTTTTGTAATCTTTTCAAGTTCTACAATTGGCGTTGACTTCATGCCACCTGTTATAATTCTCATGGCTTGGTTTTGAAGTTTGTTAACTTTATCGAAGTTCGCCTTCGCTGCTGTTGTCCATGCCGCAATGCCATACTCGAGAACTGGTCTCACTCTTCCAGTGTACAGTTTCTTTAGTATGCCTTCGTCTGCTCCCCAGCTTGTGCCAGCAAGTTTCCTCATGATTGCCATTCTTTCTCTGGCTTTCATTCGGTTTCTCTCAATCTGACTTTTCCATGTCATGCGCCGATCAAATGTGACTCCCAGATAGGTTGGGTTGTCGTTTGGCTGCAGGATTTTGCCATTTAGGCTTTATTAGGTACTTTGGGGTTTTAATGAGAGCGAGAATATTGTGCACGTGATTTTCTCCTCGTTTATTTTGACCAGCCATGAGTTCGCCCACTCTTCCAGCGATGTTAGGGCCGTTTGCATCCGATTTCTTGCTATGGTGAGATTCTTTTCAGAGGTCCACATAGCCAGATCGTCTGCAAACATTGAGCTATGGACTCTTCTTGGTATATTCTCTGTGATATCGTTTATATATACCAGGAAGAGTGTGGGTGACAGTACTCCCCCTTGGGGTACTCCCTGCTCGAGTGTCACCTTTTTTGCTCATCTGCCCTTGTACTTGGACTCTGGTAAATGGAATCAAGCAGAGAATGTTATTGTTGCTATTATTATCCCATAGCTGATGAACAAGCCTGCTCTTGATATCATTTTACCATTCTGATATAAGTACAGGTTTTCTTCAATCGTTCCGTAGCCATGTACAGAAAATAGCTAATTGCCGGCGGTAATTGTATGCATCCATTCTTCATGTCCGCAAGCGCTTTTCGCTCAATGAGTAGTGTCTGTGAAAGTAATGCTGCACACGGTCAGGTGTAGAGATTCGGTTTAGGGGGGCTATCGACTGTGGTGTGTCCTGTTTGAAACTGAAAAATTATACTTTGATCTCTTCTACGTAGTATTTTTATGTCATCATTATTTTTAGGATGTGAAATTTCGCTAAATACACTGCAACCTGTGTTTCCTGTCGCCCACATGTTTATTCAGATTTCCCTGGTTTTATTCTTAATTATTGTAGTGTAGTTACTGCAGGGTCCATCAATTGTAGTTTGGAGGCTCCTATTTTTGCCAGTCTGTCAGCCATCTCGTTTCTTGGAAGTTCACCATGTCCAGGTATCCATTACAAGGTGACATTAATCATGTGGGCTGTGATTATGATGTTGATCATTCTACCCACCAAACAATATCTGTTTACGTTGTATGAGGTGTGCTTCCTCGCCACAGTTCCTAAAAATCACAATTCCTAGCGACATTAATTCTTCTAGGTCAAACTGTTGATGCAAAATGTAAAATACCTTTTTCAAGAATACATTTCTATCCCATTTTGGTGGTGATTCTCATGTCTTGTGTATCTTTCTATCGATTCAATGCACCCTCTCTACCGCTTGAGTAAGCGTCCACCCCCCCCCCTTTCCAATAGTTCTATATTGTCCTCAATCTTATCATTTCACGTAACTGTAAGTGTTGATATCACCTCTCTCCACACACCCCTCTCCCCACACCCTTTTTCCTGATATCATATAGCCATATATTGGCGTCTATCTTATCGTTTCACGCCACTGAAAGTGTTGGCGTCACCTCCCTCCACCCCCTCCCTTTCACAAATTAGTGTGTGAGAAGTTAATTGTGTATCCGGTCTATAGACGAGACGTAGTTTGTACTTACAATGGCATATATGGAAAGGCTGTGGTTCATCATTGGTCATACATTACTAAACAATTTTGGAAATGGGAAACTAAAGCCGAGAAACTTTGCAGAGATAGCCAAAGCAAAGATGCACGAAGACCCTATGAACGCACTAACAACACCAAAGCCCATCCCTACTGTACGAAAACCTACCTGGAGGCAGGATATATTTCCAGAGGTGGTAGAAAATATACCTGGTATTGGAAACAAAAACTGCCAGACTGAAAAAAAAGAAGAGATACAACCCTGAGGCACACAACGAAAAACTACCCAAGCATGGAATGGACCCATGCATACACCGACGGCTCTGTAACAAACACAACACAGAACGGAGGGGCAGGAGCATTCCTGAGCCTACCAAATGGCAGGAAAATAACACTGTTATTGGCAACTGGAAAATACACAAGCAATTTTACAGCGGAGTCAGAGGCACTGAGGGCGGCAGTGGAAGAAATGGTGACAGGTAAAAGCAATGAAAACCATATAGTCCTGCTTACAGATGCCCTGGCCGTAGTCACAGCACTAAAAAGCAAGAAAAATACTGAACTAAATGATTTAAGAGCAGTACTCTGTCAACTATGTCAGCAGTCCGCACCAAAAAGGGTAGTGATACAGTGGGTTCCATCCCACTGCAACATCCAAGGCAATAAGGAGGCAGACAGACTGGCAAAAGAAGGTGCAAGACTACCACAACCAGATACCAGTGTGACATACGAAGAGTCAAAACGGCTTATCAGAGCTAGATACATGACCAAATGGGAAACAGAACATACTGGCTACACACAAAACGATGCCTATTACCAGTTGAACAGAAGAGAGCAGGTCGTGGTCTTCAGACTTCGCACTGGCCACAATAGACCTAGGTACCACCTATTCAATAAATTGAAGATAGGTGGCACCGACGAATGCACGTGTGGTACCGGGAAAATTACCACTGAACATTTGCTGCATAACTGCCCGACATACGAGGATCAAAGAGAGCAGATGTGGCCATCACCAGTGGCAACACAAGACAAGCTCTACGCAGTGTCGACAGCCTCAGGATGACCGCTGATTTTTTCGAAAAAATAAAGGTCGACTTCTGACAGCGTAAGAAGAAGAAGAAGTATCCAAGGTATAGTGGCCGAAGAGTTTGTTTATCAGCTCCCTCATTTGTGCTAGCGAGTTTCTTGATTAGGTTTGATCCCTTGCTTAGTATGTCTCTCAGATTGCAGATGCGTCTGTCTAGACGACAATGTCTGTTCAGTGTTACTCCAAAACAAATTGTGGTATCCTCTTTTGCCTCTAATTCCGCATTCATGTTGTTAGTAATGGATCTCTTTGCTTCTTTATGACTGCGAAAGAAGATGGTGTTTACATTTTTTCTGTGTTTTAATCTTTAGTTTCCACAGTTCACAGTATACTGCCATTATCAGTAGCCCTTTTGCAGCCTATCCTTCAGCGATCTTCTGATTGGTGTTACACCGGGAAAGTTGATATGTATGGTTTTGTTAGTCAGGAAAGCCACTTGATCATCTTTCATTCTATTCCACCTCTTCATATTTTCATCAAAAGCATCTTTCTCCAGGCCCTGTCGTAAGTAAGTAAGTAAGTAAGTTGCCCTTCGCATGCGAAGATTGTGTCATCATCAGACCTCGTCCTGAAGATATAACTAGCGCTGAACTTGGATTATAGGGGAAAAGACGCTGTACATCAATTTCACTCTCTCGTGCTGAGTTACCTGGAACCAGTGGCAAGACATACAATCAAGGCGACTGGAAGTAGCTCAAGATGCAGACATTCAGGTCGTACAGTCCGTGAGACCAAGGGTGGATTTAAACTTGTGGGAGTTTATTTGACCGTTTATTTGACGATTTGAGAGGCGAATGTCGTACCTTTCGACAGCAGCAGCCGCCACGCGTAGACTAGAAGACGCTGCTGCTGACCAGCGCCCACATCTGTAGGTCTAGGTGAGGGACCATTAACCCATGGCTGAGGGGAAATTCCGTTCGGGGCATGCAATGAAAATGGACGCAATTTCCAAGTAGGTCGTGCACACGAATCAAGGACGGTGCGCAATCTGTAGTGACGTCCTATCCAACAACGTGTATTCTATAACACATGAAGAAAAGATCGAGTTTTCTCCGAATTCCGAGTAAAATTACACACAAAGGCTTCAAGTAAACAGTGTAGAACATACTACAAAATTATATCCACACAACACTGCATCCATACATTAATTGGAACGAACAAACCACATGAAAATCGCAGACCATGATAGCAGCTGTTGCTTGATCGTTATCTTTCCGGAATACCCTGTTGAAGGCCTGCTGTAGATCAATGAACACGGCTAGTGTTCTATTCTTTTCTTGGAATCCATCCATCACATGCGGAATAAAACTAAACAGGGGACCATCATTGCGAGGTACACGCCTGAACCCTGCCTGATTTATATCAAGAAGATTCTTGCTTTCCAGTCACCAATATAGCATGTTGCTTACCATTCTTTCAACCAGTTTGCATAAAGGTGAGGGACATGAGTCAATAATTCCAGATGTTCATGGCTGTTTGACTATTTTCAATATAGCTTTAATAACCATATGGCTGATAGCCATCGTTCCATGTTCTGTTGATAAACCATGACAATATCGCTTTCGCCTATGGTTCTAATTTTCATATCATCTCGTTTATAATTTTGTTTGAACCGGGTGCTTTATTTGTTGCCAGTTTCTTCATCCGCAGCAGTAAAAAATTATACAGGACCAACGGCTAAAAACTCTCACAAACCGCCTTACTCCTAATACTCAGTAGCATCAGTACACGCAAGGGTGACTCGAGACTCAAGTATGTAAGGTAGAGTTGAACACAATGTGGTTGCATATATATAATTTTCACTAGCATTATATTTGATACCAGTTTGTTGGGGTGAACATATTACAGCGATACTGAATTGACTACATCCCCCAGAAACCCCTAATTTTGAAAACGAAACAGACATGACCCTCTTACCTCCCACTGTGCAAAATTTACACTCGCAGAAATCAAAAGATCCATCCACAAACTAAAGAATTTCAAGGCAGCAGGGGATGTTGGGATAACTGGTGAAATGTTAAAAGCCGCAGATAATACCACCCTCACTCATCGTCTATCCATCATAAATACTATGTGGAAAGAGGAAAAACCACTGCAACAGTGGAAAGATGGAATTTTTGGAAAAATACTAAAGAAAGGAGACTTATCTGATTGTAACATCTGACGTAGCATAACACTCATGTCAGTGCCTGAGAAAGTACTCTACAGCATGATTTTAGAAAGACTCAGAGAACAGGTAGATGTCATCATAAGAGAAGAGCAGAATGGCTTTAGACCAAAGAGTTCTTGCATTGATCACATTTTTACACTCAGAACTATCGTAGAAGAGTCAGTAGATATGCAATCCCCACTAATCATCAACTTCAATGACTTGCAGAAGGCCTTTGACAGTCTACACTGTTAAACATTATGGACAATTCCAAATAACAACACTGCATGGATTAACATAAAACAAGAGTAAAACAGGAGTAAAACAGAAGTAAAACAGGAGTAAAACAGGAGTAAAACAGGAGTAAAACAGGGATGTATATTCTCTACTATTTGGCATAGCTGTAGATTTGTTTATGACATACTATGGCAATGATTAGCATTTAGGCATAGAATGGACAGATAATACGACCTTACAGATCTTGATTTTGCAGACGACCTAGAGCTACTATGTACCACTAACAAATAAAAACACAAGAAAATATAGATAGATTATGCCAATGGTCAGAACAGATAGGACTTCAAGTTAACGCCTCAAAGACGAAAAGAATGGCTTCCCCAAACGGTTGATATCAAGCTAGAGGGGAAATCTCTACAAAATAGCCAACACTACACATGAATGGGAAGTAAAATGACACAAGATGGATATACCACGAACATTTTTTTTCACTTCAATTGCGTTGGCCTCATGCGCCTTTAATCAGTTTTCCAACATCTGGAAATCAACGACACTGAGCAAACATACCAAGCTCAGACTATTCAAATCAATCGTTATATCAGTCCTGACATATTAATGTGAAAGCTGGAAGACAAAAAATGCGATGGAAAACAAACTAAATATCTTTGAAAATAAATGTTTAAGAAAATTATTGAATGAACGCTAGTACGAGTTCATAACTAATGTCTCGATGAGAACAGAGACAAACCAACTATATGTGTCGGCTATAGTCCGGAAAAAAAACGATGGACATACATCGGACATGTCCTTAGAATGAACAACAACCGTTTTCAATTGCAAGCACTCGAATGGACACCAAGCGGCGTTCGAAAAAGAGGGAGACCCAAGGAAACACTCAAAAGAACAATCATCCGATAACGCTCAACCATGGCCATCTGTAGTCCATTACAGTTGGCCATGGCTCAACTATGGGTCTCAGCACCATACAAGATCTAAAAGTCATGGCATCACAACGTTCCAACTGGAGATCATTTGTTTCTGCCTATGCACCGTCTTTGGCGTGCAAAGCACATAGAAAGATAGATAGATTGGATTTGATAAATGTAAGGTCAGAACAGTGTACAGATAATTTGTTTCCACTGGAGATTTCTTTTCCATTGTATAACATCGATCTGACAGCTTGTGACTTCTTCCCCTTCACGAAGCTAAAGGAACACCTCAAGGGACACAGATATGTGTCTGATCTTTACCCCGACAGAATGCAACAATTTGTTCGTCGTTCGCGTTTGTGTGTTGTAGACCAGGATGGGGTTGAGAAATAATGACACATCACCTAAGTGACATTCCAAGTTTTAAGAAAATGTATAACTCGTGCTTCAATCGTGCACATCAATGAAATGATATCAACAAAGGCTGAACTTGTCAAACCAACCTCGTACACACACTCGACTTACGAATGCAGCAAATCAATCTATAAACAAATCGATGATCTCAATCTGATCAATGTAGAAGTCATGTGCTATTTAAGTGTGCAGATTTAGCGTTTTTAGAATATTATGGGAACGTACAAAGTGTCACTTTTTAAAATAGTTGATTGCAGTACCAACGATTCTAGTAGAGACATTAGATTATGGTCTTCGATTGTGGTCTTAAAGCATACAGCTACAAAAATAGCTATATCTCATGGGACATCTAACTTTTATAACATGTTATCTCTCTTTCTCTCACGTTGTTATTTTTATCTTTATACTCGTTCTTGTGTTGCTCTTCTATTTGCACTAATCCCCTACACTTTCCTGTCCAATATTTTACTTTCTGTCTAATTTTGTATCATGATCTGTTTTTCGGTATCTATTAGTTTCTTCTAATTTATGCCTCTCTCTATATCGCTCTGTCTCTTTCTATGTCTCTCTCACACTCTCACTAATTCTTCCTTGTTATGTTTATCACTTGTTAAGGCCGTATCTTTGCCCCCATTAACTCGTTGCATCTCTAACTCCTTCTTCTTCTGAACTGTTGAATGTTTTCTGTAAGATGCTATCGTGTATTCTTACAACTAAATATTAACACTAAATCTGTTACATCCCTTACCACTTTACCACATCACAGCTTCCACCTCTGTCATTTGCCATATCCATGCAAACCTTAATAGCTGATGGCGAAATCCCAAGTGTCACTAAATCTGCACAAACCGGATAGATCCCGCGACAACATTACAATCTCCTAGCGTTTTTGTGCCTGCGATTTCGTTAAGCTCAACATTCTTATACACAGGGATGTCGTTAATGGATCTTGACACGGATAGAAAAAAAAGAGCATCTAACGATATGGAGACAGAACAGACAAGGGTGCAGAAATTGAAGAAATAACAACACGAAGAAAGGTGAAGGTCGCTTTTTTATATAACAAAAACATTATAGGGGACAGTGAGTAATGAGGAATGAGAGAAGAGTATTGACGGAAAATAAGATAACGACAGAAGAGAAGACGATGGAGAAGAATAACAAGGCCTACATCTTGACTGTGTTTGTGTTGATGTCACTGATGTCTGCTAGAATTTATGTTTGTGTTGATGTCACTGATGTCTGCTAGCATTGATGTTTGTGTTGATATCACTGATGTCTGCTAGAATTTACGTTTGTGTTGATGTCACTGATGTCTGCTAGAATTGATGTTTGTGTTGATGTCACTGATGTCTGCTAGAATTTATGTTTGTGTTGATGTCACTGATGTCTGCTAGAATTTATGTTTGTGTTGATGTCACTGATGTCTGCTAGAATTGATGTTTGTGTTGATGTCACTGATGTCTGCTAGAATGTAGATTTGTGTTGATGTCCCAAGCGGAGTAATGTCTGCTAGAATTGATGTTTGTGATGCTGTCACTGCAGACTGATGTCTGCTAGAATTCATGTTTGTTTTGTTGTCTGTGCGGACTGATTTCTGCTAGAATTCACAATTGTGATGCTGTCCTCAGCAAACGGATGTCCATTAGAATTGATGTTTGTAATAATTGTTGTTTTATCTATGGTTGCTGTATGTGTCTGGTCTAGATTTTGATTTATATATGTGTGTCTAGTGTAGGCTTTGGTTGCAGTATATTTTGATGTATGTACTGTATATTTCGAGTGTTAGATATTTTCATCACTACTTATTTTTGTTTTATGGGAAGCGTTTGGCTTTGGGTCGCCAAACTCTATAAGTATGAGAGCAACTTTTAGATTTAAATTTATTTGGCAAGCTATATACCAACGTATATCAATCATTTGTATCCTTCCACATATTTACATATATAAGCACATATCCAAAATCATAACGTAAACAAACACAATAGATAGAAACATAAATTTCAAAATGAAAACATATAATACTGAAAAAAATTATTCACACACAAAAATACATACAATGATTTTATGATTATAGATAAGTGATCAAGATGCTGAGCAGCACATGAGCTGCAGTGGTCAGCGATCCATAGCTGACTGCTAGTGTCAGGGCCAGCGAACCAGAGCTGCCAAGAACATTCTACACCTCCACGCGGTGATCCTGGATAACAGGCTGCAGCAGGGCAAACTGGCTAGGGAGAAGGGATCGAAGAGGGAATGCTAACCCGGTACTCAAAAAATGCTTGCTGAAGTCGGATGTGTTGGACCGAAAGGTGCAAATATCGCAGCAAGCTGTAAACTACGACACAACGCATTCCGTTCTCTAGACTACATTCCGTTACTTAAGCCTTGTCATGGTTTGGTAGTGGGAGATTGAGAACGAACGAAGAAGAAGAAGATTATAGATAAAAGTACGGATAAGTAAAACAAAATGTGTGTAACAAAAATAACTTAAAATGTAACTTAGTGAGAAGAATGACATTCGTTTTTCTTCAAAATGTTTTGACATTTTGGCGAGTAGTTTGTTAAACTCATTCGAATTAATTTACCCAGATGTCAACCTGTCGGTCGTTTTTGGATTTATCTAGATGTCAGCATGTCAATCGGTTTTGTATCTATTGTTACCCACGTTCATTGTAGAAGATAAAGACTCACAAAGGTTTGTGGAATTTAACTATTCATTCACTTTAGCACAGTTCAAACCAAAATGGGATGCTTTTCTTATTAGATGAAAGGCCACACAGTTTCATAAGTATTTGACATCGAAATATCATTCGATTGAATTTCAAGCAGCTTTGCCGATTCGATCTTGAGAGTTCACTAATGTTGGACGAAATGTTCAAGACGAAACACCCACGAGGTTACGAAAATGCCATCACGAACTATCAGTAGAATACGAGCGACCGTTTAGCGACCATGGGTCTAGGGGTTGTCTGATTTGCTTACACGCCTAACATTCTAGGTACAAATCACGTCGTGCTGAGAGGTCTATGGCGTGGTCATTTCCATCATGTAACCACTCTACCAGTCGACTTAGCTAACAATTGGTACCTGACAAAATCAGGGGACAATTTTGGACACTGCAGATGAGCTATTGATTTTACACTCTTTCGTCGGCACTTTCACCAATGAAATGGACTGAGCTTATATGAAAGCCCAGGTGCAATGAATACAGGTCTTCCAGCCATTTACCGTTGTTTTGGTTACTGTATGTTTTAGTTACCTGTATATTTTTATTACTGTATACTGTAATCACTTTATGTTTAGATTACTGTTTGTTTTGATTTATGTGTGTATTAGTTATTGTATATTTAGATTTATATAAGTGTTTATTGAACGTTTATATTGCTGCACATTTTGGAGGATGAATCGTTTTGGTTACCGCATGCTTTGATTGATATATGTTTTGGTTACCGCATGCTTTGATTGATATATGTTTTGGTTACCGCATGCTTTGATTGATATATGTTTTGGTTACCGCATGCTTTGATTGATATATGTTTTGGTTACCGCATGCTTTGATTGATATATGTTTTGGTTACCGCATGCTTTGATTGATATATGTTTTGGTTACCACATGCTTTGATTGATATATGTTTTGGTTACCGCATGCTTTGATTGATAGATGTTTTGGTTAACTAATGCTTTGATTGATATATGTTTTGGTTACCACATGCTTTGATTGATATATGTTTTGGTTACCGCATGCTTTGATTGATATATGTTTTGGTTACTGCATGCTTTGATTGATATATTTTGTGGTTACCGCATGCTTTGATTAATATATGTTTTGGTTACCGCATGCTTTGATTGATATATGTTTTGGTTAACTAATGCTTTGATTGATATATGTTTTGGTTACAACAGGCTTCGATTGATATATGTTTTGGTTACCGCATGCTTTGATTGATATATGTTTTGGTTACTGCATGCTTTGATTGATATATTTTTTGGTTACCGCATGCTTTGATTGATAAATGTTTTGGTTACCGCATGCCTTGATTGATATATGTTTTGGTTACCGCATGCTTTGATTGATATATGTTTTGGTTACCGCATGCTTTGATTGATATATGTTTTGGTTACCTCATGCTTTGATTGATATATGTTTTGGTTACCGCATGCTTTGATAGATATATGTTTTGGTTACCGCATGCTTTGATTGATATATGTTTTGGTTACCGCATGCTTTGATTGATATATGTTTTGGTTACTGCATGCTTTGATTGATATATGTTTTGGTTACCGCATGCTTTGATTGATATATGTTTCGGCTACTGTGTGTTTTGGTTACTGCATGCTTTGGTTACAGTATGCTTTGGTTACTGTAAGTTTTCGTTACTGTATGCCTTGGTTTCTGTATGATTAAATTGAAGCAGCAAAGATAGAGCATAAATGGCTTCTGGGTCTACATTGCTCTTCTTTTTTAGTTCATTATAGATGCTGCAAGACTATGGATTTGCTTCGAATTGACACAACTCAACGACTTACACTTGTGTTCACGGAAACGTTTTGTTGTTCTCCACTTGGACTGGTTAATTCGTTCGTTGTGTATGTTTTCATCCTTCCGATTATCCTGGAATGGTCATTGGCTATTTAAATATCACTACGCTTAAACCAACAAAACGGCACCAACAAAACGATAAAAGTAAAAGTCTTGAGAGCCTGTGTTTTTCCTGTGGCAGCTTATGGTTGTGAAGCATGGACGATTACCAAAACTTCTAGACAAAGAATCGAATCCTTCGAGTCAAAATGTTACAGAAAGATCCTCAGAATACCCTGGAAAGAGAAAAGAACAAATGTAGACATTCGGCAAGAGTTGAGCATAGAGGAGAACTGGTTTATCAATTCCATTTTGGCTAGAAAATGCAAATACTTTGGTCACATCAAGAGACACAACGGTCTTGAGAGGACGGTGATGGAAGGTATGGTGCCAGGCAAAAGAGGAAGGGGTAGACCAAGAAGACGATGGCACCAAGATATCCAGGAGTGCCTGAGTATGACAGTGGCGGAAGCTGGAGTTTTGGCAAGGGAACGAGTTTCTTTCAGACAGACTGTGATGAGAGCGACGTTCTACAAAGGACATGCTACATGATGATGCTTACACCTGTGTCATATTTCACGGTCTAGTTCACACGGCTGAACTTCACGAGATTGGTGAACTTCGTTCTAGCTGAAGACAGAGTCAGATTTGTTGTATGAAATTTAGACACAAATATAATGAGCTGTCACCTGGAGAGAGATGGGCTACGTCAGGTGTATAGCAGCCAAAGACACACCATTGTTGTATGGCGCGAGCTGGTACTACAAACTGCAATAACGGTGCCTCAACGACCTTCTAGATTATGAGATTGATGATGATTTGATTGGTGTATGTTTTGATTAATGCATCGCTGTGTTACTGTATGATTTGCTTGATGTATGTTTTGATATATATATATATATATATATATATATATATATATATATATATATATATATATATATATATATATACGATTGTTGCGTGGTTGAATATTGTTCAGCTGGTTTTCTGGCGTATTTGTTAATGTATATTTCTAACTGTATTTTTCTTTTCTTTTTTGTACGTTCGCCTTATTTCTCTATTCCCCAAGGCGATGTGCGTTACACTACGGTTTTTATGTTGCGCCTGTCGGCCCAGTGCATCCGACTTCGGCATGCATCTTATGTAATGGTCTGCTTCCTCCAGCATTTTTTAAGGGTTATTGTCCCCGGAGTAACGGTCGGTGCTATGATGAGAAACGAGCCCAACACCTTCTGGTTGTGAGCCGTGTCACTTAACCACTAGTCCACGCCGTCACTTCTAACGCTGTATGACTGATGAATCCTGGATTTAGAATGACTGATGAATCCTGGATTTAGAATGACTGGGCTATGTGTTCTAAGCTTGCCTTACATTAAAAACGTACTAGGTTTAAATCATTTTGCACCCCATTTGAAAGAATAGACAGATGGCTTTTTTTTCATGATACGACCGTTTCTCCCAGAACAGTAGCCCTTTTAAGACATGACGGACTATCAAATATAATATAGTGGTAGCAGTAGTTATCGTCTTGTGTTTCCATCCTTGTTATGGCGTTGTCGTTTCACTTATCCGTGATGCAAGAGCTTCTTTTCACCAAGCATGCGCATGAGGTGTATCTTCAGAGTACATCTCCAGTGAATAACTCTGCAGTTTTGTCTTTCAAGATTCATGTCCACGGTCTTAATATCACTCTTACACACATATTTAATAATCATCTATTGTCAACCGACTGTTCTCGTATCATCTGTATACTGTTCATAAGAGGACATTTTTGGGAATGCGACCATCATCCTTGCGACGAACATGACCCATCCGTCGTAGTCTTCTCTACCTAAGGAGAGTATACTTGCGTGGTAGACCGGTGTGAGAGTGCACCTCTGCATTTATCACTTTGTCCCTCAATGTAATTCCAAGAGTTGATCCAAGGCACCGTAGATGGAAGGTGTTAAACGTGTGTTCTTGTTTGGCGCAGGCTACCAATTTTTATCTACGGAATAGGATTGTGTTGAAGAAACATGCATGGTAACTCATGGCCTTGGCTTTAGTTCTGATTTTATGATTTTCCCAAATACACAATCTGAGGTGAGCAATTGTAAAAGCAGCTTTGCCAGTGCGACTGTCTATTTCTTGATCTCCCAGACGAACGAGCTATAGATGGATATCTGATGAGGTCAGTGGGCAATTTAGAAACAGCGGCGGTAGCTATGGGGTTCGTTTCTATTGTTGTGACTTGCAGCCGTGAAAAGTGCTGACCATAGTTAGAGGTCAAGGCGAGATTATGGACAATTTTCTGTGTTTGTTTTTGATTGAAGGATATTTACAATGCTATATCGTCGATTTGCGTATGTATGTATTGCTGCATTGTTCTTCGTTTTGCGCGTGAATGTTGCATCTTTCATTGTTGTACGGATGAATGTTGCATGTTTCATTGTTGTACGATTTGATGTTGCATGTTTCATTGTTGTACGATTGAATGTTGCATGTTTCATTGATGTACGGGTGAATGTTGTATGTTTCATTGTTGTACGATTTGATGTATATGTTTCATTGCTGTACGGGTGAATGTTGTATGTTTCATTGTTGTAAGCTTGAATTCTGCATGTTTCGTTGATGTATGCTTGCATTCTGCATTGTTTATTGATATACACTTGCATACTGCATTGTTTCATTGATGTACGCTTGCATGCATTCGGAATTGCATGTGTCTTTAACATCTTTGATTGCTGTATGCTTTATTGCTTTACCTTTCATTGACGTACCTTTTATTATAGGATGTTATTAACTATGTATGTGTTCATGCACTTTTGCAAAACACTCAGCTGAGATGGGCTAGCCACCTTATTGGAAAGTCAAGCGAAAGGCTTCTAAGAGATGCATGTCTAGTGAACTGAGTGAAGAACAATAATCAAGATAGCGTCCAAAAAAGCGTTTCAATGACGGTCTTAAGAAGTTGTAAAATATACATTAACATCTAGGAAAACTTGGCAAAAATCGTTCAACCTGGAAGAGTGCGGTAACAAAAACGACAGGTTTGCCCGAGATAAACGTACGGTAAGATAGACTAAAAAGTAAAGTAAAGTAACCCATAGTATATATGTCGTAGGGGTGTGAGGTATTAGCGGTCTTTTACTTCCCGGACTGAACCGGTACCAATTTAAGGCTGGGTCGACCCGGGTGCCGTTGCGGTCTGAAAAAACATTACCGCCTGAACTGGGAAATGAACCCAGGACCACTCAGAAGAGAAGCCAGCTTTCTAGCCACTGCACTACGTTGGCTCCCTAAGGTAGTCTAGAACAGAGGAAATACAAGAGGCCATTGCGGACTATGTTTGCAGTCGTGTCATAGAATGTTCGCATCGGTTTGATCGGTCATAAGTCTACCTACATTCCCAAGTATGTAGTAAGGTATGGGATGAAGTTGACGAATTATTTGGTTTCAGCTGCTCTGAATTATATTTGTGAGAAATAATGATCTTGAAAACATAAATAAACACAGGAAAGGTTACCAAAATCACAAGAAAGGAACAAAGGAGATGCCAATGTGGAATGAGAGTCAAACCGGGTTAGAAATAAACGTCGTGTTTTGGGGTAATATGCTAAGGAAATGTAGAAACAATAACTACTGGTGCTCCTGAATTAGCAAAACGTTGAACTAAAGAAGAAAGTTATATGGGAGGTTTTGTGTGTTCTTCCCATTTGTGTTACTTTATCATTCATATGCACAATTGTTAACAGCAGCTATTCTTGAGAACATTGACTATTTGTCAATATTGACCGTCTTTCAATAGCTACGAAAGCGTAAATGATAGATTTAGAGATATATGGTAAATACATGGTGTTTTATACAAACTGTAGTTGACTGTATACAAGATGTCAAATATAGAAGATACTGGACAGTATAACATTGAGACACAGGAAGTCATCAACAGTACCCTGCTGAAATCGGATGTGTCGAACGGAAAGGTGCAAATGTTGAAATCAAAATGTAAACAACGACACAACGCATTCAGTTCTCCGGACAACATCTTGTTACTTGCAAAGCCATTTTCAGGACTTGGTAGTGGGAGATTGATAACGAACGAAGAAGAAGAGGAAGATCAACATTACAGAAAGAGATATCAGTTAATGCATGATTTGATTGAGAATTTGGGAAGATCTGTCGACAGCAAAACTGAGAGACAGCAGCAAGTCAATGATTTCATTTAAAACATCGATGAACAATGAACCACATAACCGAGATACATCAGTGAGTACACGATTTCATTTAGATACCTGAGTGAACATCAGTTAGTACAAGATTTGATTTATATACCTGAGTGAACATCAGTTAGTACAAGATTTGATTTATATACCTGAGTGAACATCAGTTAGTACAAGATTTGATTTATATACCTGAGTGAACATCAGTTAGTACACGATTTGATTTAGATACCTGAGGGAACATCAGTTAGTACACGATTTGATTTAGATACCTGAATGAACATCAGTTAGTACAGGATTTGATTTATATACCTGAGGGAACATCAGTTAGTACACGATTTGATTTATATACCTGAGGGAACATCAGTTAGTACAGGATTTGATTTATATGCCTGAGTGAACATCAGTTAGTACAAGATTTGATTTATATACTTGAGGGAACATCAGTTAGTACAGGATTTGATTTATATGCCTGAGTGAACATCAGTTAGTACAAGATTTGATTTATATGCCTGAGTGAACATCAGTTAGTACAAGATTTGATTAATATGCCTGAGTGAACACGATTTCATTTAAATACCTAAGTGAATAACAGAAGTGAGAGACAGAAGCAAGTAAAAGATTGTTTTCTAAATTCATTTGAAGGATGAAAAATAATTAAATGCAGATACATACTTAAATAAAAAGTCACATACAATTCTTCTTTGCTCAGTACTTATAAACTAGCGTGCTCATTGCAAGTTAATTGTTTCCACTTAACTAACACGATTTTATTTCAACCAGCACAGCATTGTTAGGTTTGATATCCTGAGATGATGCTAGTCTAAGTGTTACTACCAAATGCCCGTCTGTGAGTTTTCACCTTAACACTCTCTTTCTTATGGTCATTGCTCTAGAATTCTATCATGAGAGAGAAACTTGTAGCATTCTGGAATGTCAATGCCCATATATTTGTTTTAAGACAGCGTTAGCATTAAGCTCCACAAGCTCAAACTGCATGTTCTAAGAAACGTGCCCAATATCCACAGCAAACTGTGTAAAGAAAATCAGAAATTGTAGCTCGAGTGCTTAAATGTTCTTAAATCGGAAAATAAATTGTGCGTGCAATGCCATAAATCATATTTGCATATTCCTTCAAGAGTTTCGTTCCAAATTTCCCCTAGGAGTTCAGAGTTTGAAAAGGGGCCAGGTTGCCACATGTCTGCTGTTTCCGCCTAAAAGTGAGCTTGTCTCTGGATGTCTACACACAATCATGCATCTGTGCTATCCCCAACATTTTAGTCTGGAGTTTCAAGTTCAGTGTATTCCTGTTTTTAAAAAAAAACGAGTTTACAGACATCGTTTCAATCACAGAAACTGGAAACCAGAATGTTTTTCGTTCTTTTCACGAAGTCTGCAATCTTCTTTGTTATGAAAAAAGCTACTTACAAATATTGATGGGACTCACACACAGGTTTTCATTGCGATGTAATACGATTACCATATTCATTTTCAGGTGAACTATAAAAGATCGGTGACGAGATGAACTATCTGGGATTTAGTTCTCTTGAATAATTATGTTGATAGCCCATAATTCTGTCATGTGTAAGCTGGTATGGCACAGCGTTTATTTGGTGCAAACTGTATCAGATGATTGTAAAGTTATTCCCTGCTACTGTAATACTATTCATTTCAGACTTCATTAACCCAACAACCCTATTTTGTTTCAGAGTACATTGCTGGTGTGCCGTCGGTTACCACGGCTACGAGTTTGTCCAAGGTAAGGTAACCTTTTCCAGTCCACGAAATATGTCACGTCCCGTCCTGTTACCATTCAGTAGTATTAAGTCTATCACATATCCAGTTATGTTGAACAGCTTGTGAACTCTGCACACTTAGCGGTAAAGAGAAATCTGTACAATTGTCAGGGGCTTTTGAAATCTTTTCTTGTAAACTCTGCACACTGCGCGTTAAAAAGGTATCTGTACGTACAATTGTTAAGAGCTACTGAAAGTTTTTAAACTACTGAATTCAGTTTCCCTTTATATAACATGCTAGGTCAGTAAGACGTGTGCAACAGTATAATAGTGGACAAGATGATGTCTTCAAATAGGTTATTTTGATCCGGGATTGCTACCTTGACAAGGATTTCCTTTGCTTCAATGCTTTAAATAATAAGATGGTATAAACATATTGACCACCTTTAAATTGTTCTGAGAATTTAGTAATGCTAGGAATTTCGTTGCTTCATAAATGGTTGTTTCAGCCTCTGAACTGTTTCCTCTTTCGTGTACCCAGACACAGCATAATAAGTCTGGCTGTTACTCCATCCTAGTGATGACGAACATTGCCCTATGTAAGCACACTTATTCTTCGATGATACAACTTGTATGTTAAGATTTGAACTATTTATTTAAATGGATCAGTCACTACCTCAAAAACAGAACGGTCAGAGTTCAAGTACAAGGGCAAATGAGCAAATAGGTGACACTTGAGCAGGAAGTACCCCAAGGGGTACTGTCACCCACACTCTTCCTGGCGTTAATAAATGACATTACAGAGAATATACCAAGAAGAATCCATAGCTCAATGTGTGCAGACGATCTGGCTATGTGGTCCTCTGAAAAGAATCTCACCATAGCAAGAAATCGGATGCAGCAGGCCCTAACGTCGCTGGAAGAGTGGGCGAACTCTTGGCTGGTCAAAATAAACGAGGTAAAAACGACATGTACAATATTCTCGCCATCAAACAAACCCCAAAACACCAAAATAAGTCTTAACGGCAAATACCTGCAGCCAAACGACAACATAAACTACATGGGAGTCACATTTGATCGGCGCATGACATGGAAAAGTCAGATCGAGAGAAACCGAATGAGAGCCAGAGAAATAATGGCAATCATGAGGAAACTTGCTGGCACAAGCTGGGGAGCAGACGAAAGTATACTAACGAAACTGTACACTGGAAGAGTGAGACCAGTTCTCGAGTATGGCAATGCGGCATGGACAACAGCAGCAAAGGCGAACTTCGATAAAATTAGCAAACTCCAAAACCAAGCCATGAGAGTTATAACAGGTGGCATGAAATCAACGCCAATTGTTGAACTTGAAAAGATTACAAAACTGCAATCCATGACCGACAGAAGAGACTGCAGAGCCCAGCAGCAATCAGAGAAACTCAGACGACTGACTGACCATCCAATGCACGAGAGACTAAAAAATTTCGGAAAAGGGAAACTAAAGCGGAGAAAGTTTGCAGAAAAAGCCAAAGCAAAGATGCACGAAGACCCCATGAACGCACTAACTACTCCAAAGCCCATCTCTACTGTACGAAAACCTACCTGGAGGCAGCATATATTTCCAGAGGTGGTAGAAAATATACCAGTTATTGGAAACAAAAACTGCCAGACTGAAAAAGAAAGAAGAGATACTACCCTGAGCTACATAACGAAAAACTACCCAAGCATGGAATGGACCCATGCATACACCGACGGTTCTGTAACAAACACAACACAGAACGGAGGGGCAGGAGCATTTCTGAACCTACCAAATGGCAGAAAAATAATACTGTCATTCGCTATGGGAAAATACACAAGCAACTTCAGAGCGGAGGCAGAGGCACTGAGGGCGGCAGTGGAAGAAATAGTGACAGGTAAAAGGAATGAAAGCCATATAGTCCTGCTTACAGACGCCTTGGCCATAGTTACAGCACTAAAAAGCCAGAAAATACTGAACTTAATGATTTAAGAGCAGTACTCTGTCAACTATGTCAGCAGTCCGCACCAAAAAGGGTAGTGGTACAGTGGGTTCCGTCACACTGCAACATCCAAGGCAACGAGGAGGCAGACAGACTGGCAAAAGAAGGTGCAAAACTACCATAACCAGATACTAGTATGACATACGAAGAGTCAAAACGGCTTATTAGAGCTAGATACATGACCAAATTGGAAACCGAAAATACTGGCTACACAAAAAACGATGCCTATTACCAGTTGAACAGAAGAGAGCAGGTTGTGGTCTTCAGACTTCGCACTGGCCACAATAGACTGAGGTACCACCTATTCAACAAATTGAAGATAGGTGGCACTGACGAATGCCCGTGTGGTACCGGGAAAATGACCGCTGAGCATTTGCTGCAAAACTGCCCGACATACGAGGATCAGAGAGAGCAGATGTGGTCATCACCATTGGCAACACTAGACAAGCTCTATGCCAATGTCGACAACCTCAGGATGACCGCTGCTTTTTTCGAAAAAATAAATGTTGATGTCTGACTGCGTACGATGAAGAAGAAGAAGAACTATTTATTTGAAATATGTGTATAAAATACAATGTCTCCTATTTATCTTAGAAGTAGTTTAAAAAAAAATATATATTTATGCCGACTCTGTGCTACTAGTGCCAAACATGACCTCTGTTCAGGGCGCGTAAGAGCAGATTTCGACGTGTGCAATTAAGTGTTTGAGGAAGGTCACCAGTGTTACTAGGAGGAACAGAATATGGAACGACGACATTCGAAGTAAAAAAAAAATAAAATACATACAAATGTAAAGTTCACACGTTCTGTTTTTAAGGGTTGTGACGTGTTCTGTTATGTACCAAGAACTCACATTTGATTAATATATTATCAATGGTTACCATGCTTATGGTTTTTGTAATAATGCAGTTATAGCAAAATATGGCGTATGCTCTTGTCTAACTTTTTTTTTTCTTTATCATATGCTTAAACACCACTTTGAGGGTCTCAAAAAGTGGTTTTTTTGTTTGGTCCGCTGATTGCAAGTTTGAGACCATTGATGTTGATGGTGTAAAATGATTTACATACGCCGCTATGTGTTTTTTATAAGTTGGGAAACCACTGATGTCTGCCCCAGTATGTTATCGAGAATTATATTACAGCTCGGTACTATCTTATATTGTACCCTGTATAGATCTTTTTAAAGAAATCCGTACAGTTGACGAATCCCATCGGAGAAAGTATATATTTGCTTTACATCAGATGATACAAACATAACATAAACTCATCTTCTCGAGACAGTCTGATACAGAATTTGAAAAATTGCACAGCAATCTCATATGCAACACACAATCAACTAATCTACATAAAACACAAATAAAACTATTGATATAGCACCCTGAACGCACACAAATTGAGGAGTTTCATTATCAAAAGACGAAGTACACAACTAATGCGCACCAAGACAACATATTTGACCGATACATATTATCGTACACAACTAGAGCGTATATGCAATGTAATAGCAAATACATTACCATCATCCCCGGAGAACATTGCAAACCATGCCATTCAAATGTGCCAAAAGTTCACTTAGTGTCATGTAGACTTCTGAGTTAGACAGAAACCTCTAGAAACAAAACCTAAATATACATGATACAGAGATAGAAAGAGAGAGTTACTCGATTACAGAATTAGGAAGAACATAAAAGGTTTACAAAGAAGTTACCTGCCAATAAATGATCTAACAAACATAACACACCTGCGAACACACTGGTAAGCAGTCCCCTACAAATAGCACATCTCAACAACCCAGATCATTATTTAAAGGAAACAAACAGAACGGACACTGAAAATGTGAAATTGTTTGTGTCTGGATGTTATAATTGTAATGTAAATGTGTAAATATGTACATAATATGTAAATAATATGTAAATCAATTCATGTGGACTAGACACACGCAGAAATGCGTCAATGTAGAGGACGAACTAATAATAAACAGACAAATAAGTGAAAATATGAGTTGAGCAAGAAACAAACCAAACAATCGAAATGCAGCTGTTTGAACAGGATCCATAGAAGAAAAGTGACAAAATGATCTTGTTGTAAGAACCCAACGAAAATGTATGAGCTCTGAAAATAATTCAGACTCCGGTCATTGACGTGATTCGTTTAAGGGGGCAATTCTGGGCCTGGAAAACGATATAACATGGTAACGTTATTGTTGAGCATTGTGCAGAACACAACGACAGAAGATTAGAGCAGTGACGCCCATTATTTTCTGCAGTTGTTCCTATTTTTTCTTGGCAGCGATCCAAAACATATTCTTAACTTGGCCTGATGGATCCAAACTATAGCTCACTTACATCTCATTATTAAATATTTTGATACACTATGATCGTTCGTCCAAACAATCCCCAAACTTAGTTTAGTTGAAAGAGATTTCAGTTGATCAAACTTAATGCAGAACAAAACATGAGCATTTTACTATTAGAGTAAAGATTGTCTCTACACAGACCACGACACAGCCGTTGCTGTCTTAGTATTCTTCTCTAGCTTTTGTTAAATGTTGATGGAAAGCTAACAGCGCAGGTAATGCGTACATTATGTGCAACCGTTTGCTTTAGTATTCATTATAACAATATTTGCAAAGCATTTCCTTCATTGTTGTATTTTAATAGAAAAAGGAGAAAATCTTCTCCCGCTTCAGAATAGACGTTAACGTATGTCTGGCTTAAAATTGCAAAATTATAAACAAATTATGTCGTGAGCTTTTCAGAGTGTTGTTTTTACACTTCATTTCCTATAAATGTAAATGGTGTTGCTTAAAATTTGTTAATATCTTGTCTCACTTTAATAAACTGTCACCCTGAACACATGTGATCCAGCTCTGTGTGTTGTGTTAAAGTGATCTAAATATGAAAGCCTATTTCTTCTCACAGGTTTCTTGAATGTTTTTCCAAAGACATAACACAATATATTTTACTGACACAACATCTAGTCCATCATTCAGATCTTGAAGCGGCACATTTAATTCTATAACTGCTTTTTATATAAAAACAAGGAAATCAAGGAAAAGTTTCCTGCGAACTTTACGGCCCTCAGAACAGAGTCCCGAGAGAAACCGCATAGACAAGGGGCTCTAAAAAGAACGGTGAAGGTTGGATGGAGATCAAAGAACCTGCACCAGGACATATGTTGCCATATAATACATGTAGATCTCTGAACATGTTTGAACAAGTGTGTCTAGGCGTGGGTCTAACCTGAAAAAGTGGAGAAATGCAGACAATGAATATTTCGAATGTGGAGCCGTCCAGGACTCTGAAGACCTGATTATATGTCCCAGTATGCAGGAATTATATGCATTTGAAGACGTGATGGTTGAAAATTAAAGAGCACCGACAGTCACTCGTTTTTGGGCGAAGACTATGTGAGATTGCCGGACACAGAAAGTAAGTAAGCATATAAAAACAAGGGACTTTATTGAATGATGGAGTAATGGGGAGTGCGTGGTGTAAGGGTGTCAATCGAGAGCGAACTTGGTTTTCGATCCCAACATATCGGATTAGAAAAAAATGTCGTGACCAGTTTGGTTGGGCCTGTCGTGGATTTTTCTTGGTATAACTAATTCTCCGAGTACTGAACGGATTTGCAAAACTACTGTACTGCATAATTCTTATAATGGAACACATTAAAAACAGATACGCACTCAATGACCAATACGTCCGAACAACAAATAGATACACACAAGCATCCATGCACTGGCCAATACGTCCTGATATTCGTATTCTTCTTCTTCGTACGATGTCAGACGTGAACTTGAATTTGTTCGAAGAAAGCAGCTGTCATCCTGAGGCTGTCGATACTGCTATAGAGCTTGTCAAGTGTTGGCACTGTTGATGGCCATATGTGCTTTCTCTGGTCCTCATATTTTGGGAAATTTTGCAGCAGATGTTCAGTGGTCATTTTCCCTGTAACACATGTTCATTCGTCAGTAGCACTTATCTTCAATACGTCCTGATATAACCCTAATGACAACGGTCTGTGTGGGAAAGACGTGCCTCCGCTAAGGTAATGCATCAATACAAACTTTGAATCAAACAAAATAATCTTGAATGTGGCAAACTGATGGCCGCATGTCCTGGTTGAATGTCTCAAGCGTGACAATGAAGGGTCTTACAACTATGCAGGCTTTAATTACTCAGCAGTATCTTTCCTCCTTCAAGCACTCCATCACTAAATGTCTACTCTCAGTTAATAATTGTTAATATCTTGTTTTCTTTCTGGAAATTAAAATCTGGGGATATCAACCAATCGTTGCACTCATTTTTTTCGACAATGCAAATGTTGAATGCTCTACCATTGACAAATACTGTTTTTGTTGTTGGAGAGGGAGGGGTGGTAGAAGGCGGGTCGGGAGGAGGCGGAGGGAGGGGAGGGGAAGATAAAGCAGACTGGTTGAACTGACAGCTTTCATAAGGGTCAGTAAACCACAGCAAACCAAGATCCTATTCCGCCTCTACTCAGCGGCCCTGGAAACTGACTAAGAGTGCAGGGATTACAGTGGGAAGGTATCCCTACTTAATAAAAGCCAGCGGAAACCTGATATATCTAGCTGAAAGTGGCATATATCGCAGTCTAGCAGTACACTACGACACAATGTCATTTTCAGAACTAACGCAGAAAAAGAAGTAGCAAGATAAAGGGGAAGCAAAAAGAGAAAAAGTATAAGAAGAAGAAGAAGAAGAAGACGAAGAAGAAGAAAAAGAAAAAGAAGAAGAAGAAGTAGAAGAAGAAGAATTGACAACATTGACACTCTGAATAGAAGTCTTAATAGCTGTACGAGAATATGGCATACAATGCTGCATGGCTCGGTTTTTCCGATATAGAAAACACTGGATTGTATTTACATCAGTGCTATCTGGTTGAATACTTGTAACAAAAATAAAATGGCTTGTCGCAATAGGACGAGCTTAATGAGAATATATAGTCAAAGGATTTGTCATAAATCCTACCACAATATTTAGCAATGTTGGGCCAAACTATTCAGTCATTTAAAGCCAAACGTTAGAGCCATCACATAAAACAATTCAGCCTAGGACAGCAAAACGATTCTGCCATACACAGCTAAACGTGTCTGCTATATTCAACTAAGCGATTCTACCATATTCAACTAAACGATTTTACCATAATCAACTAAATGAGCAAACTCTTTTTAGTCAAACAATTCTCTTATATTTTGCTAAACGATTTTGCTATATTCAACTAAACGATTCTGCTGTATGGAAATAAACGATTCTGCTATGTTTAACTAAACGATTATGCTATATTCAGTTTAACGATTTTTCTTTATTCAACTAAACGATTTTGCTATATTCAACTAAACAATTCTCCTGAATTAAACTAAACGATTCTGTTATTGTCATCCAAACTATTCTCATATATTCAGCTGAACGATTCTGTAATATTCAGCTAAATGATTCTGCTATTTTTATACAAACGATTATGCTATATTCAACTAAACCATTTTGCTCTTTTCAAATAAACGATTATGCTATTTTCAATTGGACGATTCTGCAATATTCAGGTAAACGATTCTGATCTATTCAACTAAACGAGTCTGGTGTATTCAATTAAACGATTCAGTTATATTCAACAAAACTATGCTGCTAGATTCAACTAAAACGGTTCGGCTGTATTCAACTAAATGGTTCTGCTATATTAAACTAAACGAATCTGCTATATTTAGCCAAATGATTCAGTTATACATTAGCAAAAAACTCAGCAATGCACAACCAAACTATTATGCAATTTATAAACAAACAATTTAGCCATACACAGAAAAATAATTGAATCTTAGAGGTACGACGATTCGTCCATTCAGAGAGAAATGATTCAATCAGTGTATCTCATGTTTTATGATACAAACAAATTTGATCATCCTATTAAAAATATATTTTGTTGTGCGGTATGAGACAGTGCATTAATACAAATACATAAATCTTCCACATTTTAGTAGTATCCTTGACATCTTATATCAACAACAGAATGAAATGATCTTTGCGTTAAATTTCTATCTATTGATCATTGTGAATCAATTATTGTCCTGCCTTTTTTCGGCTCCATAATATCTAAGCCAAACTATTCAGTATGAATAAATTGTTTTGACGTTAGCTAATGTCAAGATGTTATTCCGATTAATTATGTTCACAAAATGTTGTCAAGAATGTTTCCTATTGTTTATGTACAACGATGCACATATGGTGCCATAGATTGCAAATTGGACTTCATGAATTCGATGCCACTTGAACATTGATTTTGTTTCCTCTCAGTGGCTCTGTAGCATTTTTTAAACAAAATTTACGCCACCAGACAAAATACGACTTCAATTGCTTGTCCTTCATAGCATTAAAGATACTTTCTTGCAGATTCTGGACACACAGACATATCCAGACTTTTTCATCATCTCGGTGCAGACAAATTGACTAAAAAACATGATGACATACTGCACATGAGATTGGATCAGAACGCATCTTGTCAAATGAAGCACCATCACGGAATAAGTATATGGTAAGAGGGTCGATACTGTAGGTTATGAGTCGAGAAAAATCACAAAAAGACAACAGCTTAGCGACTGCACCAGGGCAAACGTGAAGGGAACCAACGTTACGACCATAATGTCATCATCAGCGCTCGATTCTGAAATAATTAACAAATTTCAAAATGCTATACAAAATAGACATGGTGTAAGACAGTATGTGATACGGTTTGAGTAAGCAGTCATTGTCAGGTAGAGGTCAGGAGCATGAGAGTCACGGTATGCTAGTTATCAAAAATATCAGCATGAAAAAACAAAACAAGAAATGGTAAATATTATTACACGTAAAATAAGTATACATTTAAAAAGTCGCATAGATCACTTCGTAAATGTGTTTTTTTTAAAAATCAGGTTAAAACCGGTTCTTTTCAACCAGTTCACTTTCCGGTTCCTATCATGCCATTTCAATTTCTCTGTTAGCACAGGTACCCGTTTATGAAGGTATGTATATCTTTCGTTGTTGTTTTTGTTGTTATTCGTATTTCAGAACTGCACAAAAGAATAGATCCCGCAGTAAAGCCAATTGTATTTGGTTCCTACACGTTTTCTAATACAACAAAAGCACCTCTCAACCTTTGTATTCCTTAACTGGCATATATATTTATCTCACATTCTGTCCCTACAGTTACCAATGGTTACACATCGTGTAGGAGCGCACCTCTTAATACAATATGGCTGTCCTTGGTTGCATTTATTCTCATAATCTGCGTTTCTTCTGTAATCTCTGTCCTTATCCCCGTGACTTCTCACCAATAATTTCTAATTTTATTTTGTATTTTATTGCAGTTTTTGGAAAGAAGAGCCAAGTTATGAACCAGGTCCAGATCTGCAGATTGTTATGTCAAATTCCGGTAAATTAAATTTGTTTTAGTTGAGGTTGTATTTCGTGATCTAGTCAATCGCCTGCTAGCAAGACAATATTGACCAGAGACACCACTGTCGAATATTAGTGTTCGGTCAGTAGACCTTTGATGTACTTATAGTGTACCATTTCAATACGTTTAGAAGAAAAGGGATACTTGTCTAGTATACTTCTTCTTCTTCTTCTTCTGCGTACACAGTCAGACAGTAACCATTATTTTTTCGAAAAAAGCAGCCGTCATCCTGAGGCTGTCGACACTACCATACAGCTTGTCTTGCAGTTCCACTGGCAATGGCCACATCTGCTCTCTCTGATCCTCGTATGTCGGGCAGTTCTGCAGCAGATGTTCAGTGGTCATTTTACCAGTACCGCACGGGCATTCGTCGGTACACCCTATCTTCAGTTTGTTGAATAGGTGGTACCTCAGTCTGTTGTGGCCAGTGCGAAGTCTGAAGACAACGACCTGCTCTCTTCGGTTCAACTGGTAATAGGCATCGTTTTTGGTGTAACCAGTATGTTCGGTTTCCCATTTGGACATGTATCTGGCTTTGATAAGCCGTTTTGACTCTTCGTACGTCATACTGGTATCTGTTTGTGGTAGTCTTGCACCTTCTTTTGCCAGTCTGTCGGCCTCCTCGTTGCCTTGGATGTTGCAGTGTGACGGAACCCACTGTATCACCACCCTTTTTGGTGCGGACTGCTGGCACAGTTTGCAGAGTGCTGCTCTTAAGTCATTAAGCTCAGTGTTCTTCTGGCTTTTTAGCGCTGTGACTACTTCGAGAGCATCTGTCAGCAAGACTATATGGCTCTCATTTTCACTGTGTGTTGCCATTTCTTCCACTGCCGCCCTCAGTGCCTCTGCCTCTGCTCTGAAATTGCTTGTGTACTTACCAGTAGCGAATGACAGTGTTATATTTGTGCCATTTGGTAGGTTCAGGAATGCTCCTGCCCCTCCGTTCTGTGTAGTGTTTGTTACAGAACCGTCGGTGTATGCATGGGTCCAGTCCATGCTTGGGTAGCTTTTCGTTATGAAGCTTAGGGTAGTGTCTCTCCTTTCTTTCTCACTCTGGCAGTTTTTGTTTGCAATACCTGGTATATTTTCTACCACCTCTGGAAATATATCCTGCCTCCAAGTAGGTTTTCGTACAGTAGTGATGGGTTTTGGTGTTGTTAGTGCGTTTATGGGATCTTCGTGCATCTTTGCTTTGGCTATTTCTGCAAAGTTTCTCCGCTTCAGTTTCCCATTTCCCAGATTGTTTAGTCTCTGGTACATTGGATGGTCCGTCAGTCTTCGGAGTTTCTCTGACTGCAGCTGGGCTCTGCAGTCTCTTCTATCGGTCATGGATTGCAGTCTTGTAATCTTTTCAAGTTCTACAATTGGCGTTGACTTCATGCCACCTGTTATAACTCTCATGGCTTGGTATTGAAGTTTGTTAACTTTATCGAAGTTCGCCTTCGCTGCTGTTGTCCATGCCGCAATGCCATACTCGAGAACTGGTCTCACTCTTCCAGTGTACAGTTTCTTTAGTATGCTTTCGTCTGCTCCCCAGCTTGTGCCAGCAAGTTTCCTCATGATCGCCATTCTTTCTCTGGCTTTCATTCGGTTTCTCTCAATCTGACTTTTCCATGTCATGCGCCGATCAAATGTGACTCCCAGATAGGTTGGGTTGTCGTTTGGCTGCAGGATTTTGCCGTTTAGGCTTAATTTGGTACTTTGGGGTTTTAATGAGAGCGAGAATATTGTGCACGTGGTTTTCTCCTCGTTTATTTTTACCAGCCATGAGTTCGCCCACTCTTCCAGCGATGTTAGGGCCGTTTGCATCCGGTTTCTTGCTATGGTGAGATTCTTTTCAGAGGTCCACATAGCCAGATCGTCTGCAAACATTGAGCTATGGACTCTTCTTGGTATATTCTCTGTAATATCGTTTATATATACCAGAAAGAGTGTGGGTGACAGTACTCCCCCTTGGGGTACTCCCTGCTCGAGTGTCACCTTTTTGCTCATCTGCCCTTGTACTTGGACTCTGGCCGTTCTTTGTTTGAGGTAGTGGTTGATCCACTTGTACATCTTCCCACAGACATCACTTCTTCTCAGCTTGACTCTAAGTCCGTCCTTCCAGACTTTGTCAAATGCCTTTTCCAGATCCACCCAGACAGCTACTGTGTGCTTCTGTGCCTGGTAGGCATCTTCTATCTCCTGGGCTATGAGGATGACCTGGTCCTCAGTGGATCTGTGCTGTCTAAAGCCGGCTTGCTGTGGAATTAGAATTCGTTTTTCTTCCAGATGCCACATCAGTCTGGTGTTTATCATCCGTTCCATCAGCTTGCCGACACAGCTCAGTGGGCTTATGGGCCTGTATCCATTCGGATCTGTTTTATCCTTTCCTGTTTTTGGTACTGGTACCAGTATTGCATCCTTCCATGCCTGGGGTACAATACCCCTTTTCCAGCTTTGGTTCAGGACTGATAGTAGTTTTTTCTTCGCTGTTTGGCCCAGCCCCATCAGCATTTCGTTTGTTATCCCGTCTTTTCCGGGAGATTTCCTTTTCTTTAGTGTTCTCATAGCCTCTTCCATTTCACGCATGGTTAGTTTGGCCATCATGTGCTCTTCAGGAGCCGTATTTATGTTTTCGTGTCGCTTTAGCTCTTCGCTAATGTCTGTATGCTTATCTGCAGGGACCTCGATGTGGTTTGCTCTGGCATAGTGATCGACAAAGGCGTTTGCGGCTTTCTTACCTGTGATCAAGTTCTCGCCCTGCTTGATAGTAATTTGTTTATTTGACGGGGTTTCGTCGTTCATGGCTCTGACTAGCTTCCATAGCTTGTTCCCTTCTTTGTCCAGGTTTAAACTTTCCGTTTTGTTTTTCCAACTTTCTCTTGCTGTTTGCTTGAGAGTGTGTTTGTACTTCGCCGTGGCGGCTTTGAGGGCGATGTTCGCCTCCATGGATTTTTCACGTTCTGCCACGTTCCTAGCATTTGTTACTGCATCTTCCACTTTCTGTAACTCATCATTCCAGTAGGGCTTATAGTTTTTCCTAGCTCCTCTTGGGATGGTTTCAGTGGCGGCTTGCATTATTGCCTTGCTTAGGCTCTCTACCATGGGCTTCATTTTGGTGTTTCGTGTGTTGATGGTTTCACACAGCCCATCTGTCAGGATTGCAAATCTGTCCCAGTCGGCTCGTTTGTAATTCCAACGTGGGAGCGGTTTTGTTTCCTGTGGGCCTACTTCCATGTCAATGGTTAGCCTGATCGGCCTGTGGTCGCTACCTGCCAGTTGGTTTAGCACCTGGCGGTCTATTTTATAGTGTATGTCCTGTGTGGAGAAGGCCAAATCTGGAGTCGAGGTGGTATGCCATGTTCTTGAATAGAAGCTAGGGCTATCCTCCGGCCTATTGATTAGGGAGAGATTTGCATCTATCTCCCAATCTTCCACTTCGTCACCTCTGCTGTCTGTGTCAGAGTAGCCCCATCTCTCCGAGTGGCTGTTGAAATCTCCAACTACTATGCAGTTGGAGTCTCTGACCTCCATACTCGAGAGCGATAGGTCTCTGTTTGGTGGTCCGTACAGATTGAAAATGCGGAGCTTCGTCTCTTGAGCCATTATGTCAACTCCTACAATTTCTGCTTGTCCGGTGTGATTGACAGGTACCGCGCTACTCGGTATGCTGTTTCTGGTCAGTATCAGGACCCCTCCTTTGTGGCCTTCTCTATCTAGACGGAAGGTCTGGTATCCTCTGATTGAGAATTTATGGATACTGTTGAGGTGCGTTTCCTGGATACATGCCACGTCAATCTTACCTTCATGCAGGTGGTGTGTTAGGGAAAGTTTTTTGTTAATGACTCCCTCCGCATTCCACTGTAATATTCTGAGGGTCTTGAAGTTTTGGCCAATAGACGTTACCCCATAGCCATGTGCCTTGACTCCACGACACATGGGTGGGTGACCACCAGTAGTCAAGGGTGGGCCCCTTCGAGGCGTGAGGCCCGGCGCTATCGCTGCCTGGCGGGTCTCCTCAGGATGAGCGCCATACGTTTTTCGAATAGGTTGTACTGCCATCATACTGTGATTTACGTTGCACTGTTTTGTTAGGCTTGCGGCCCCGTGCATCCGATTTCAACAGGCGTTTCTGTAGGGATGCCCTCCTTAGCCTTTGGCTGTCCCCAGCCTATCTGCAAGGCAGCAGTTGTTTACGATCAGAGTTTTCTCTCCTATGGAAGTTGTCTTACCAGACTATCGAGTCTTCTCTACTCGTGTCTATAGGGTGCATTGATGATATGATATATGAGATGGACTGGTTTACCCGGAAGAGAGGCAGTCCAGTGTGTCTGTATCCCAGGATCGTCACGTCCTGCCAGAAACGTAGCATTTGCATTTGAGTGTGGTATCTCTTTTTCCCTTTATTTTCTTGGCTTCTATGCAGGGATGGTACGCCTAGCATTCCCCGCCACCTGGGGTGTTGACACAGTGGGGCAGGTGTGCAATGTCCGCTGGTCTGCATCTCTTCTGCGTCCAGTATGATAGTTATATGGCTGATAACGTACAGAGGTAGATATCGTAGCCGGAGTGCATTCAGCCAGAGGACAAGCCTGGTAATGTCACCGAGATGTTGTTCGCCTGGTGTGCGGTCAACTCTCATGGTCGGTGGTTGAGTCTTGACAGTTCACAGTGAGGTGGCTGCTCTACTGTTTTCGACACCCCGACCAGGTACTAAGTCTTTGGTTGGTGTTTTTTCGCACCCCATCGCCGTATAGGGTGAGTATCAAGCAATTGTCCGCCCGCTTTGACTTGCGGGCGGCAAGGACCTCTTACTGTGGCTCTACCTGATAGGGCTGGGGCGCAAGCCCCAGGTCCCGAGCATGTAGGAGCCTCCCATTGCAGTGGTGCTGAGATGTTGGGCGGGATTGCGGCTTACAAGGGTTCGGTCGCAATCCCCCACATGGTAGCCTCGCGCCCTTGGCTTATCAGCCTGGTACGTGAACCAAAGTGTCTGCGGCTCCTCTCGATTTGAGCTGGTTTTCCGTAGCAACGCCCAGTCATTTGTAGGGTAAAACTGACCTGTCTTCAGATGATCTATTTCCAGCACCCGTTCACTATTTGGTCAGACGAATTTATTGAGGGCTTTTGTTTGTCAATGACCAGGTATTTGCAATCTGCGGTTTCCGCAGAGTTAAAACACGATTTCCGTAGCGTTCTTTCATTTGAGTGTTTGAGAGCTGACTTGTCATCCGTGAGTCTAATACCAGCGTACGTTCAATATTAGACCCAAACGGCAGTGCTCTCGATTTGTCAGTTGTTCTACAGTATAGGCGTGTTCAGTCAAATTTAGCCGCAGATTCCACACCTGGTGGTGCCCTTCCGTCAATTCCCTTAGCGAGACAATCAAGTTTCTTAGGGGGTAGCCCCAAAATTTTCGAGGGTCTAATTCCAGCACATGTTCTCTATTAGACCCCGCGAAGGTGTACTTTTTGATAGTCATTCCGCAGTGTTGGCGTGGTAAGTTAACTTAGGTCTCAGGCTCCACTCCTGATAGTGCTCTTCCGTCAATTCCTTTATCACACACTGGATGCAGACAGAACCGAGCCACAGAATTCTGGGGGTCTAAGTCCAGCACCAGTTCCATATTAGACCCCAGAAGAGTGGTCTCGGCATGTCACTCATTTCAGTGTTGGCCGTGTTGAGTCAAATTAAGCCGCAGGCTCCACTCCTGGTGGTGCCCTTCCGTCAATTCCTTTAAGTTTCAGCTTTGCAACCATACTTCCCCCGGAACCCAAACACTTTGGTTTCCCGGAAGCTGCCCGCAGAGTCATCGAAGCAACTCCTGCGGATCGCTAGTCGGCATCGTTTATGGTCAGAACTACGACGGTATCTGATCGTCTTCGCGCCTCTGACTTTCTTTCTTGATTAATGAAAACATTCTTGACAAATGCTTTCGCAGTAGCTCGTCTTGCGGCGATCCAAGAATTTCACCTCTAACGCCGCAATACGAATGCCCCCGTTTGTCCCTGTTAATCATTACCTCCAGTTCCGAAAACCAACAAAATAGAACCGAGGTCCTATTCCATTATTCCATGCACCATTATTCAGGCAGCCGAGGCCTGCTTTGAACACTCTAATTTTTTCAAAGTAAACGCGCCGGCCACCCAGGACGCTCAGCGAAGAGCACCCGTGGGAGAGAGCCGGCAGACGGTAGGGCAGGAGACAACGGGCAGTGAACCGGCGCGAGCCGGACCGCCCGCCTGCGCCTGAGATCCAACTACGAGCTTTTTAACTGCAACAACTTTAATATACGCTATTGGAGCTGGAATTACCGCGGCTGCTGGCACCAGACTTGCCCTCCAATAGATCCTCGTTAAAGGGTTTAAAGTGTACTCATTCCAATTACGGGGCCTCGAAAGAGTCCCGTATTGTTATTTTTCGTCACTACCTCCCCGTGCCGGGAGTGGGTAAGTTGCGCGCCTGCTGCCTTCCTTGGATGTGGTAGCCGTTTCTCATGCTCCCTCTCCGGAATCGAACCCTGATTCCCCGTTACCCGTTACAAACATGGTAGGCATGTCACGTACCATCGACATTTGATAGGGCAGACATTTGAAAGATGCGTCGCCGGCACATGAGGCCATGCGATCAGCACAAAGTTATCCAGAGTCACCAGTGGGGACGCCGCAACCCCGCGAGGGGAAACGACGATTGGTTTTGAACTAATAAAAGCGCTCTTTCCGCGAGGGTCGGAGCTTGGTAAGCATGTATTAGCTCTAGAATTGCCACAGTTATCCAAGTAGGATCGTGTCATCTAAGGAACCTCGACTGATTTAATGAGCCATTCGCGGTTTCACCGTGAGACAGTGTGAACTTAGACATGCATGGCTTAATCTTTGAGACAAGCATATGACTACTGGCAGGATCAACCAGATATCTGTCGGAGACGTACGTACAGCACACACCGGTCGGCGGAGGAAGGGTGTGTAAAAAGCCTTGCTGGGACGACGGCCGCAGGGACCGACTGACGGGACGGACGGTTTGTTCCACCCGTCCCTCACTCCGTCGACCTAGGACCGCCTGACAGGGGCCTTCTACACGCACCAGACGACCGACCGACCGGGCTCGCTCGAGGAGGGATGGCAGCGCTCTGTGCAGAACGGATCCCAACGACCTCGGCGACGAATTTCACTGGGACTACTAGAGACACCATTTGGCCTGCCCTTCTCCGTAGGGAGAGAACGGCAGGGCCTCGAGGCAACGATTCCTGCTTTCCATTTGCCGGTCACAAGCTCTTTGCGAGAGTCGGACCACCAGCGAGACGTACTGTCGAGCTCTGCTATAAGCCTTAGAGAAATCACCACGGACGGACCACGTTTCCTGATACGGACCAGACTAGGGCACCTCGGTGGAGGAGCCACTACCACAAACCGCACCCAATTCGCACTACGGGGAAAGGCAGGCGAGCGTTTTCCGCAAGCCCGCGCTATCGCTCCGCCTGGCGGGACTGAGATCGCTTTACCAACACTGGTTGAAATTTAGTCGCTGCGGCGAGACAACTACCCCAGGTGGTGATACAGTGGGTTCCGTCACACTGCAACATCCAAGGCAACGAGGAGGCCGACAGACTGGCAAAAGAAGGTGCAAGACTACCACAAACAGATACCAGTATGACGTACGAAGAGTCAAAACGGCTTATCAAAGCCAGATACATGTCCAAATGGGAAACCGAACATACTGGTTACACCAAAAACGATGCCTATTACCAGTTGAACCGAAGAGAGCAGGTCGTTGTCTTCAGACTTCGCACTGGCCACAACAGACTGAGGTACCACCTATTCAACAAACTGAAGATAGGGTGTACCGACGAATGCCCGTGCGGTACTGGTAAAATGACCACTGAACATCTGCTGCAGAACTGCCCGACATACGAGGATCAGAGAGAGCAGATGTGGCCATTGCCAGTGGAACTGCAAGACAAGCTGTATGGTAGTGTCGACAGCCTCAGGATGACGGCTGCTTTTTTCGAAAAAATAATGGTTACTGTCTGACTGTGTACGCAGAAGAAGAAGAAGAAGAATATTAGTGTTCGGTCAGTAGACCTTTGATGTACTTATAGTGTACCATTTCAATACGTTTAGAAGAAAAGGGATACTTGTCTAGTATACCACTGCAACACGTCTTACAACACGTATTGTTGACATGCACACGTCTTGCAACACGTCAAAAGGACCACTGTGACACTTCTCTTGGCACACAGATTGAGAACCGCTGGTCTATGCAAACACTGGAAATAGTGTCAAAAACAGAAGATCATCATTAAAGGTGAGGTATAAAGAATGCAGGTTGTTCATGACCGTAGCTAAGTTGAAACGTTGACACCTGGCGCTCACAAACTTCACTGCTTCTTTCTATCAGTTTATTTCCATTGTATGCAAAAAGTAATTTTATTACCTTTTCTAGTTAATTATTACGTGCTCTACACTTTTTTCTTATTTTCACATCCTCTCTTTTCCTGTTTCTCGAACTTTCTCTACCGGTCTCTATATTTTTCGGTTTGCCGTTCTTTCTGTTTCTTTCTTGTTCTCATTGGCTGTCTATCTCTTTGCACATTTATATTTCACGCTTATCTTTAACTCGCTCTAATTTTATATTTCTATCACTTTCTCTCTGTCACTCCCTATCCTTCTCTCTCCCTCAATCTTTCTCTCTCTCTCTCTCGTTCTCTTTTTCTTTCCCCATATGTGGGGAGAGGAGACTAACGTCTAGTCAGACGAAAAATACTGATTGGACGTGTTAGTCAGTCAGGTCAAATATATTGGCCAAGACATCTACCTCACTTCCACGTACGTCACCAGGAAACGGGATGTTTTTCATGGCAGTCTGGCTCACAAGATGGTTGATCGACATGATCCCCGTAGTATGGAGGGGAAGCACGCAGATGCAGCAAAGCATAGCACAACCGCCAGGAGGATCCTGACCCACCTCTATTAGCACGATCGGGCTGTGAGGAAAGCTGTTGCAATCCGCCACTTAATGCGCCTTTCAAGAAAGTTTACAAAACACTAATCTTACTCATTGTAGATATTAAACACCAACAGCTCTCTGACTGAACTTTTTTTCTCTCTTTCTTTCTCTTTCTCTCTCTCTCTCTCTTTCTCTCTCTATCTCTCAACTGAGAGTTAGTGACAACTGCACACACTGAGCGCATAACTTATGTTTTAAAAAAAAAAAAAAAAAAAAAAAAAATGCCAGATACAACATAATCGAAAGACCATCAATAACCATTAACGCTAAATGACACTTGCAAGATCGTTCGACTTCTGAGCACTCAAAGTCGTATCTTGGAGAATGTTCCCTCTTGTCGGAATCTGTAGTTGTTTCAAGGAGCAGCGATTACTGTCAGTGACTCATTTCTAAACGTTGCAATCAGGGCTAGCTATACAGTTAAATATCGAGTTTCTAACATTGCATTAAAATGCCACTGGGTATCCAGATTGACTACTCCTTGTCGGTGAGTAATGGAGCTCAGAGGCCAGTTACACGTAAATGCTTTAGTCAATTCAGCTTTAAAATGGTACCTTACTGCTAGAGTTAGGGAACGAAAAGATATCCCAATGCTGCCAAATACGAGTAGCAACATCGTGCAGTGATGTCTCTCAGATTTTATACATAAAAGGAAAGGCAAAGTGTAATTAGCTGGAGAATGTCAATACCTAACTTGCTGGAGAATGTCAATACCTAACGTGTTAGAGAACGTCAATACCTAACTTGCTGGAGAATGTCAATACCTATTTTGCTGGAGAACGTCAATACCTAACTTGCTGGAGAATGTATGTCAATACCTAACTTGCTGGAGAACGTCAATACCTAACTTGCTAGAGAACGTCAATACCTAACTTGCTGGAGAACGTAAATACCTAATTTGCTGGAGAACGTCAATACTTAACTTGCTAGAGAACGTCAATACCTAACTTGCTAGAGAACGTCGATACCTAACTTGCTGGAGAACGTCAATACCTAACTTGCTGGAGAACGTCAATACCTAACTTGCTGGAGAACGTCAATACCTAACTTTCTAGAGAACGTCAATACCTAACTTGCTAGAGAACGTCAATACCTAACTTGCTAGAGAACGTCAATACCTAACTTGCTAGAGAACGTCAATACCTAACTTGCTAGAGAACGTCAATACCTAACTTGCTGGAGAACGTCAATACCCAACTTGCTGGAGAACGTCAATACATAACTCGCTGGAGAAAGGCGATACCTAACTTGCTGGAGAACGGCGATACCTAACTTGCTGGAGAAAGGCGATACCTAACTTGCTGGAGAAAGGCGATACATAACTTGCTGGAGAAAGGCGATACATAACTTGCTGGAGAAAGGCGATACATAACTTGCTGGAGAAAGGCGATACATAACATGCTGGAGAAAGGCGATACCTAACTTGCTGGAGAACGTTAATACCCAACTTGCTGGAGAATGTAAATAGGTACCTAGACAGAGAACGGCAATATGAAACTAGCTGGTAACGTCAATATGTAACTAGTTGGAGAACGTTAGTATGTTATTAGCTGAAGAACGTCAATAAGTAACTAGCTTAGGCATGTCAATATGTAACTAGCTGGGGAATGACAATATGTAACTAGCTGAAGAACGTCAATATGTAACAACTATCTGGAGAACGTCAATATATAACTAGCTGGAGAACGTCAATATGTAATTAGCTGGAGAGCATCAATATGTAACCAGCTGGAGAACGTCAATATGTAACTAGCTGGAGAGTGTCAATATGTAACTAGATAGAGAACGTTAATATGTAACTAACTTAGGCATGTCAATATGTAACTAGATGGAGAACGTTAATATGTAATTAGCTGGATAACGGCAATATGTAACTAGCTTAGGCATGTCAATAAGTAACTAGCTGGAGAATGTCAATATGCAACTACCTGAACTACTTCTACTTTTAGAAGTTACACGTCAAAACTGTTAAATAAACTATTGGTCATAGCATGAGACTGTTCGAGAGATGAAGGTACGATAATGGGTGTGTTTATATGTGTGTGTGTGGGAATTTATGTGTGCAATTATGTTGTGATTGTATATGTGTGTGGTTGTGTGTGTGATTATATGTGGGTAGATGTGTGTATGTGTGGGTGTATGATTGTGTTTGTGATTGTGTGTGTATACGTGTGTGGTTATATATGTGTGTGTGTGTGTGTGATTATGAGTGTGCTTTTTATTCTTTTGTGTAATTGTGTGTGATTGTGTGTGTGTGTGTGGGGTGGATGTATGATTCTGTACCTATGTGAGTGGACGTTTGTGATTGTAGAAGTGAGTGTGTGTGCTTTGTGGAAGGTAGCATCATGCATACTGCGTGTTTCTTGTTGCACACGTTCCGGTAACACCGTCATTAACACCGTCATTTACTGATGATGTCGGTAGCCCTATGCACAACTCTCTTCAGTCGACATTTGTGACATGTGCGGTTACAGTGGTTCTCTTGTTTCCTCTTCAGGTACCACATCATCATTGTGACGTACCACTATTGAGTTGCCAGGTTCAATAAAAAAGAACAAATGTGTACGCCTAAACGGGGCAGACAGTTCAAATTAACAGGAAGGTATTCAGGAAAGTCAAAATGAGATAGGATCAGAGTAGAAGCTTGAGAGGGATTGTTATTAGTCACGTGTGCTATAAAGTAATTGGTCTGTACTACCGATGTGCTGTGTACTGACGCGCGGGTTCAGACCTCCGTTAAAGATTGTGATGAAATTTCCGGACGATTGCGAGCGTCTATTGGACTGCCGGGGTCCATGCTGCCTCAGAGGGACAAGTATGGCACAGATAAGGCTAGAGAGTCCCTCGCTCATTACCAACGACAAGACGGAGAGTGTTACAACACTGTTGACAAACCTCTTGACTGGATCTTTTGGTTAAAAAAGGCTTGTAACGAGTGAATTTGTCGGTGCATGACCGCATTTTAAATACAAGCAATTGCAGATACAGTACTTCCTGTCCCCTTGACAACACCAAGCCAGAAGAAGGGCAGGTAATTCATGAGATCTAGTCTATGCCTTTCATTGTAAATTATATTAGTATTATTAGCCCTCTACAATCCCGCTAACGAACTTCTATATAATTTGAGGGGGAGGGAAAAGAAAAATGTCAGTTTCAATATTCACCAAGGTTGTTAGTTTGACACATAATTATAAAATTAGCGCAGGTCAAATGTTTAATAAATGGAGCCACTGAACACTTAAAGACTTTGTCCTTGAGCAAATTTGATTTGAGGTTAGCAGAGCTTATTTCTCAAAAAAGAAAGAAAAAGAAAATAAGATTAGTGCAAATTGAATCTGATAGAAATGATGAGCTTTTCGGAAATTATTTTCAAGAACCAGAAGATCACTATTGACGTTGAATTCGCTTTTGAAAATGCATTCTAACCGGCACAATAGCCCGATTAACGATAATCATATGGACTCAGTGATAAAATATCCAACTAAATTATCGTACAAACTACTAATGAAATTAAATGACTATAAAAAAAAGTAGAAGGACATGAATGTACTGTCTGCGCGAATAAATTAACAATACATTTGAAAAGAATAAAACGGAATTCTTATTTAAAAAAACAAACGTCGCTAATAATAGCTATTATAATAGTAGATATATATATATATATATATATATATATATATATATATATCTTTAAGAAGATCAGCAAAGATGGCGCCGCAAACAAGCTGCGGGTCAACATTGCTCTGTTGTACAGTATAGAAGCCGGCAGAACACGGATTTGCCTGGATTTCACTATCGTCGACGACTTGCACTTGTGTTCACGGAAACGTTTTATTGTTTTCCATTTGGACTGGTTAATTCCTTATTTTTTTGTGTTTTCTTCCGTCCGATTATATTGGAATGGTATCAGCTATTTGAATAGCACTACGCTTAAACCTGTGTTGTATTTGATGGTCTTTGTTTCACACGGCTGGACGTCACGAGATTGGCACCCTTCGCCCTAGCTGCAAAACATTGTAACTTTTGGTGTGTGAAATTTAGACACGACTATAATTGACTGGCACATAGCCCGGGAGATATGCCCAAAGAACTCACACGTTGACTGATGTCCTTACGACCTCTTGCGGTTATGGACAAAGCACGACACAACGTTACATGGCATTGTCGCTCCGCTGCCTTGCAGGATACCTGTTTATGGGAAATGCTTCGGGAGTAAACACTGAGAAAAAGTCTGCATCCTGTGCTATCCTTAGTCATCTAGATAAATATATTGTCACTGGCTAGGGGTAGCTCCGGACCAGAGAGTGAGGTTTAAAAAGGGCAAGAGTCTTCCTCAATGTTATCCAAATCACCGCGCGTGTCCTCCATTTCAGCGGACACAGCAATTGAAAAGACGGTCGATATGGCTGAACAAAGAGGGTTGTCTTCATCACATGTGATGGACGAACGAATAGAAGATAATATTGTTAAAGAACACACGCAAAGAACGAAATTCTACTTTACTATCATTGGAATCATGATATAGGAAAGCCTTAAAAGTAGAACACAAAAACAATTAGATGCGAAGACAAGACTTGATCGGCAATAAAGAAGAAAATAGTCTAGAGGATTGACAACTGCAAGACACTGTAATAATATAATACACAAACCAGACAGAGTTATCAAATACAAAAGAAAACGAAAAACAATCACATTCACACATTTCTGAAAGAAGTCAACGTTGTACCATCAGTCAGGATTCTCGCAAATAACATGACACTTGTATTTTCAAGTTGGGAAATGTTACTATCCAACCACCCGAGCGATCAATGTTCAATCCTCAAGAAGGATATTTTTTCAGGTGAAAAAAGCTTCAGTGTTGACAAAAGCTAAAAATGTGAAACCTGAGCAACTCTGGGAAGTAAAAGTCACCGGCATGATGCTGACCACATCACCTCTAGTGTCCAATAGGGCAAGAAAATAATGGTCAACACATTATTTAAAATATTCCACATGAAGTGGAACCGGATATTTTCTTGTGCTTTTGAGATGTTACATTAAAATGCATTCAAATTTGATAACGAAATGTCGTCCAAGCGAAGTTGGATTACATTATGAGACAAATCAATGCAACATTAAGATACTGCTGAAAAATGGAACAATATATCTTATGTTGAGGGACGATGAGACTAACGTCTGGTCAGGCTAAACACACTGATCAGAGAATGTTAGCCATAGTCAGCAGAAATATACTGGCCAAGTCTCTCGCCTGACCTCCTCGTTGGTCGTAGTAGAAACAGGCTGTTGTCGATGACAACAGTCTGGCTAACAAGGTGAGGTTCGACGTGATCTCCGTAGTAATGCACGACACTCAGATGAAGTATAGCACAACCGCCTGGAGGACCCTGGTCTACCTTCATCAGCACGCTCGAGATGTGAGGAAAACTACTGCAACCCGTCACTTAACCCCATTTTTAGGGCGCACATAAGAGTTACCTGCTCTTTGTGGGCATTCGAAGCAACAACAACAACCTATGTTCACGAATGAAATCATTCATGCATCTTGTAGATCAGTCCTGAGACTGGTTGTAAGACTGCTTGAGTATGTCTCTCCATTTGACTATATCCTCTGCAGTTCTCTTCATTTCAGCATGTTCGTACGTTAATGCCCCTACATGTCTGAGATGTAAAGGTGAGTTTTGGTCGCCACTATCCTCTCTTTTCTTAAATCTTGCCTTCCAGTATCTTCTGTAGAAGACTCTGATATCTCATTTGGGCCCTAGTCAACTCAACCGTCGTTTTCGATTCAAGAATGTGGAAAGTAAACAATTTTTAGGAGTCAAATCACGTAAGAATAAAATATCACAACTCATTTTCTTCACAAAACATTGAAATGAAAGGTACATATTATTATACACCGTATGTGTATATTTTGAAAAAGAATGTGTAAAATATATATTGTACAATGGTGTAGAGGCACTGGGAACTTCTTTACAACTTTTCTTTTGAGTTATTGAGTAGTCAGTCAAATGAAAAATGGTCCGCAAAGGCAGTCTGAGACACTTTTATCGAATCAGATAAGGGCATGGAACACTGGTGATGTCATCTAGTGTGAAGACTAAACGATGCAATAAGCAACATATATCACATAATGAAAGGGACATTTGATATGAATGTGTCTCATCCTCAATGATTGATGACAAGGATGACTGTCTTCTGTCGTAATCATAATTCAGACCTACGCATCAAGTGAAATTGGGAATTTCTTCTTTTTTTTTTTCAAATAAGAAAACAGTGGAAAGTCTAGCAAACTTTGTGTTAAAGGAAATTGAATTGAAGAAGTGCTTGCTATTATCAAAGGGAAAATATGTTCCAAGAATTAGCGTGAAAGTGTCAAGATTAGCACAACCAGATATGTCTATAAATGTCTCTCCGACCAATACCACAGTTTGCGGCTTCTTCTAATCCTTGCTAGCATGAGTGAGACCAGTGCAGAATCGTCCTTATTATGGCTGGTTTATAAACATAATTTTGTTCAGATCTATAGCAGCCAACCTTTTACATTGAGACGTCACAACATCTTTGGCTTTCTAAATAGATGTACTGCCACTGGCCTCGTTTTATTGAGCACCGGCTAATCGGAACTTCCAGGCTTATCACCTTGGTATGTTAATATAGGGTTGTCAGCCCAACAACTGCAGCAATTGGTCATGTTGGCTAGAAGTTGTTTCTCTCCTTACGATGTGTATTCACCATTTTGCGTTCATGTTTGTTCACGTTTTGTTTTATCAGAACGCTTATATCAGTGAATGTGTGCTCGCTTGAAATGTTCTTTTGATAACACATATGTGTGTGTGTGAGAGAGAGAAAGGGTAGGGGGAGGGATGGGGGGGGATCAAATTATTGTTATGATATGCCTTAAAGAAATTATCCAACGTTAGGTTAATGAGTGTTTGTGTGTGTGTGTGTGTGTGTGTGTGAGAGAGAGAGAGAGAGAGAGAGAGTGTAAGAGAGAGCGAGAGAGAAAGTGTGTGGGTACATCTGTGAGAAGAAGATGAAAATGTTTTATAATGCGCTAGAGACATTAATCTATGTTTGTGATGGTGTGCGTGTTTGTATATATATATATATATATATATATATATATATATATATATATATGTGTGTGTGTGTGTGTGTGTGTATGCCTGTGTGTCTACGTGCATGTGTGTACGTGTGTGTGCGTGCGTGCGTGGGTGCTCGCGCGCACGCGTGTGTGTGTGTGATGGTGTGTGTGTGTGTGTGTGATGGTGTGTGTGCGTGTGCGTGTGTGTGTGCGTGTGCGTGTGCGTGCGCGTGCGCGTGCGCGTGCGCGTCTTCCTGCGTGACTTCAAGTAAACAGTTGGCAGTGTCAATATAAAGTCACATGTTTATATCAACATTTGTCAATTTAATATATCGTGTCCATGGTGTAGTAACATTAATACTACGTGACTTCAATTTGTCTAAAAATGGAAATTGAATTCAGTCTTATTGTTCCATAGACGGGACAGGTTAGGCACGATTTGATAATCGTTGGCACGCCGTGTCATGAGTAGTTATCTGCTGTACAGTTATCTAATTACGAAAATTAACGGTCAGTTATTACGTTCAGCGGTGGGGCAAACCCGATCAAGAACGCACACACACAAATATAGCACGTCCGCTTACGTAATGTGACATTATTGGATCTAATGTAAACATTTTTTTATCTCGGTGTGTCCAAATATCCAAATTGATCAATTACAATAGCCTTTTGGGAAATACTTACGTTATACGATGTTTGATTGGGGCATTCAGACTTGTTTAAAGATTATACAAATTATCTTTCAGTGTTTGGTAGCGGGATATTGAGAACGAACGAAGCCAAGCCATACAAATTATGACAACCAATTTCCTGGTCCACTGATAATAATCGTACTTGTATTTGCCAGATGGAAATAATTGTTTTCTTCTTTTCTGATGATAATAAATATATCATCGTCAGTATTTATAAAATGTGTGTTGTTGTTATTCGTTAATTGCATATTTATTTTCCTTGTCGATTGAAGACTGATAACAATGCAACTGATTTTCATTTTGTGTCTACAACCATTGCGAGACTTTGTTTCATGGAATCATAAATTGGCAGCATCAACGTGTGTTTAGACCAGTAGTTTATCATGTAATACAAATAGCGTGCAGGACAAAAAACAAAAAGGTAAAAATGCAATGTTGCATAATGCTAACTGGACCAACGACTTATAATAGGATTTATCGAAAACTACACACACCTGAAAGAGGCACACACAAATCAAAGAGGCACACACAACTCAAAGAGGCACACACACCTCAAAGAGGCACACACAAATCAAAGAAAACTGTGATAATTGGGACTTATTATGTAGTTGTATTTGCTCCAGTCCTTCATAAGGGTCTACATAAGTTGAAACATTGCATTTTAGCTAATTTTGTCATTTAAAAAAATAACAATTTCACCGTTCTTGAGTTTACGAGTGACGGATAGTCAAGGAAGTGATTTACAAAGAAACCTCCAAAATGTAAGTTTATTGAACGGACAATGGTTCACACTCGCCCTATGCAAGTCAGTGGCTATCTTCAAACGAAGTGGCGTTACCATGGAGATATATGCAAAATAGCTCTGACACTTATATATTTTCTTTTACTTCCTGTTTTGTCTTTGTGTCTGTCTTGCGACTGATGCGGTAATTTTGTTTCGCACAAACACATTCTAGTGTTCTTTGTCATTTCTTTCATATATCATGCCATGCTTATCATGACGAGTTCTCTGTAATGCACACTGTTTTATTGATCTAACTACGTTTGTTAATGAACTTTATTTAAATCTCAGATCTCCGAAGTCTGTTCAAAGTCAACGGTTACCATTATGTTTGGATGTCTGCAGTTTTAACACAAATTCCAACACTCCAGTACATGAAGAGTTCTTGCCTCTAAGCGGTGTGTTCCTCTCTATTTCGATGTTTACTGTTGTGTATATGTTATACAGTTTTTGTAAACAGCTTGTTTTGTGTGACTGCTCTTGATTATTATCACATTTGACATACCTAAACAATTCGTGTTTCCACAAGGCTAGCAACGAATTGGGAAATTTACATTAAACGTATTTTTACCTCGCAAAAATCTTCACTAAGGAAAAAGCAGTTCTGCACGTGTTCTAGTAGGAGGTATTTATAATGCTTAAATCAAATAACATGTAATGTTTACATGGGAGGCCCTTGTCCAGCGCACGACAGCGGGGTAGCTGCAATAACCATCCAATGTGTATCGTCTAGCTATCCAAGACTACCCGTAGAGTGTCGGACATTAATTACTTTTTCAATTCACGTTTTAAATTGGAGATTAATTACATATTCACTCCTCTTTTATCACTTGGTGTAGATGCTGTGTTTGATTTTTTCGCATTGTTTATGGTTCTAAATTCACCTTTGTCGCATCAATTGTGGTGTTGCGGTTTCTTGTTACCCTATCAAGTTCCCATACCGAGTTTCTCTATCAAGTTCTTATACCAAGTTCCTCTATCAAGTTCCCCTATCAAGTTCCCATATCGAGTTCCCATACCAAGTTCCCCTATCAAGTTCCCATACCAAGTTCCCCTATCAAGTTCTCATACCGAGTTCCCCTATAAAGTTCTCATACCAAGTTCCCCTATCAAGTTCCCATACCGAGTTTCCCTATCAAGTTCTCATACCGAGTTCCCCTATCACGTTCTCATACCAAGTTCCTCTATCAAGTTCTCATACCGAGTTCCCCTATCAAGTTCCCCTATCAAGTTCCCCTATCGAGTTCCCCTACCAAGTTCCCATATCAAGTTCCCCTACCAAGTTCCCCTATCAAGTTCCCCTATCAAGTTCTCATACCAAGTTCCCCTACCAAGTTTCCCTATCGAGTTCCCCTACCAAGTTCCCCTACCAAGTTCCCCTATCAAGTTCTCATACCAAGTTCCCCTATCGAGTTCCCCTATCGAGTTCCCCTACCAAGTTCCCCTACCAAGTTTCCCTACCAAGTTCCCCTATCAGAATCATAACGGCTGAAATAGACATAAATAAAGAACGCACAATAAAAACACAATAAGCAGCTTTAATTATAAAACGACTAAATATAAAAGTTGTTATTTATATTAACATGTACAACATACTCCACTGATAAATACGCGCAACGAATACTAAATATGCATCACGTGACGTATGTAAACATGAGTGTTATGGTAATTGTATTTTAGTTGCAACTAGCAACAAAGCTAATAGTTGATTGTTAGTTTGAGATGGTAAAAACTTGAAATCATGCTAAAGATGATAACGAACATGAAACAATGAAAATGTCCAGATTTTAATATATCTAGTTATCCGCGTTCTTTTAGCTGACATTTTATTATTATTGCGTTGCCCAGCGATGAAGCGTCCGTTACACTATCCCAGCGCACTCTGTTCGAGTCATGCTCGTGTCCAGTTTGGCAGACATATATATATATATATATATATATAAATATAAAGAGAGAAAGAGAGAGAGGCAGAGAGAGAGAGAGAGAGTGAGGGAAAGCGCTTCAACGATACATCACGTGAAATAGGCTGCTTGCTACTAGCTAGAACTGGTTGTCATAGAGATGAAGCACTTTACGGTAGTGCCTTTTCGAGAAAAATTAAAAACACAAATGTAGCGTTTCAAGGTTTAAGTGAATCGCGATTCACAAGATGTGATGCTGGTCTCTATGATTAGCACGAGGCGTGTTCAAATGAAACCGGGCCAAACTGCACCAAGTGAACATACTTACGATGGGTATGATGATGTCACTTCGGGTGTAAACAGCTCATACCAACCGCCAAGTTTACAACATTTTCATTATCTCCGACTCATAGTTTCCCCAGCATACCTTTGAAAACATGGCGGGCGTGATACGGAATCCGTCCAGAGTTGATCAGCAAGTGGTGATTCGGTTTCTAACACCTGAAGGATGTCGACCAACTGCCATTAATTGCAGAATGCAAGCAGTGTGTGGTGACAAGAGTGTGTTGAAGACAACAGAAGAGAACTGGACAACGATGTTTAAAGGAGGACGTTAGTTAACGAACGATCTTCAGAGTCCAGTTCAGGCGCATATTGACAGAAGATGTCAACGCCAAAATTGATGCAGCAATTAGGATGGACCATCACCGGATCTTACGTTCGCTAGCAGATCAATTAGCTGTGTCGCTAGGGCCAGCTAAAATTTTGGTTCGCAAGAAACTGACGCATCGTTACCCATTGTGAGCACCTTCCGATACTTCAGCACTAGTGCATCTATACGCTGATGTAAGATCCCAGATAAGATGATTTAGGCAAGTTCGATTACCATATAAGGACCTTCATAAGCTTCTGCTGAACAGTTAGCTCATAACAGACAAATGCTCGTTGGGAGGGAAGGGGGCGAGGTGGAGAAACGTCACGAAGGTTCTGAGAGAGCATCTCTTAAGTCTTGTCATTGTTGTCGTTCAGCCTGATGACCATCACAGATATGGCTTACACTTTCGATACGAGAATCATCTCTGCAGTGGGGAGAGACCGAGCTGTTACATACAAACGATATGAGACCCATCGCTGCAGTGAGGAGAGAATGAGCTGTACATACAGACGATATAAGACCCATCGCTGCAGTGGGGAGAGACTGAGCTGTTACATACAAACGATATAAGACCAATCGCTACAGTGGGGAGAGACTGAGCTGTTACATACAAACGATATAAGACCCATCGCTACAGTGGGGAGAGACCGAGCTGTACATACAAACGATATAAGACCCATCGCTACAGTGGGGAGAGACTGAGCTGTTACATACAGACGAAAGGTGAACGGAGGACGACAGAATCATGAAACGGTTAACACTGACGATTTTCTGCATGTGAGGCTTAATATTCTCCCTTTGATGTGGTCAAGAGGTAAAGCACTCGCCTCTAAAAGCGCTGAACGGTAACAGCTGGTGATTAAATCCCGCAAGTTTCAAGTGACCCCTGGTCTCAAGTGAGGTAAAACCAGAGTGACTGAATCCTGAGTTTCTCCCAGTCGTCTCTAATAGTCGTCTTGTCAATGGTTCAATGTAACTGACCAGACAGATGTTGATTATCAGCACAATTTCCCCTTCACTATAATCTAAATACAGCACGTTACATAATTAAGAAAAAATCCGTCGGATGATGGTGCTGTCATCGCTCGCTATAGACAATTAACTTTATCTCTTCCTTCATGATAACTATTTATAAAATAAAGGAGAATCAAAGAATGCACATTTGAATGAACATGCTTCAGTTTTCTACGATAAAGAACAGAACAAATAATACACACAGTAAAAGCTTTTTACATTGCAGATCAAATCATCATAACTCATAACTACTAGTATAAAGTAAAATGGTTGGTACTTACTTTACAGAAATATCTATCTAGTCCATTTTGTGTGAATACTTTTGAATTGGACCATGTTCTCACAAAATTAGTATACCTTTTGATGGCGCGCTTTAAAAGAGTAACATTTCACGGCGGCTTCGGTTTTAATTTACACTGCAATGACGGTGTCTTCATTGTCAGAAATAGCAGGCGCCTTTCTAGATCTCGCCAAACTAGGTAACATTCAATTTAACTTAATGTTTTTTTAAAAATATTTGTATATTCTGTAGGACAGTTTCCGCCACTTCAAATTATAATCCCAACTATCAGCAGAAATGGAAGGCAATATAATGCATGTTTTTGTTGATTCCAAAAGAGTCAATGTTTTATATGCAGTTCTCCATCTGTGTTTTGAAATGCCAGTGTTTCCTGTTAAAACTTAATTGCAATTATCAATTGAGAATATTTTAGAAAGAGAAAAGTAATCATTAGAACATAATTCCTTATCTACGTTTGAGATGCAAACTCGGTTGTAATACATCCAATGTCAAGATCTATGTTATAATTATGTATCTAGTTTTTCTTTCAGATTGACTTTTACATGTTCATGTATTCCTGTTCATTAATTTTTCAATTTTCTGCATCGGTTCCTTCAACAACGTTGCCTGCACAGCTACCCACAATAACTTCTCATTGTTTAGGAACGGAGTTACCAACAGTTTCTTCAATTCTGTAGGTGTGTTCAATGGGAAAATTGTTAAATCCGCACAAGAGATGCCTTCGTACAAGAATTGGATGCATTTGAAATGTTCCCACTTTAATCGGACGTAATAGACATACCTGTGTCACATCAGTACCAACAGCGGTAGTAGTAGTAGTAGTAGTAGTAGTAGTAGTAGTAGTAATAGTAGTGATAATAGTAGTAGCCTCAGCAGTAGTAGTAGTAGTAGCAGCAACAGCAGTAGTAGTAGTAGTACTAGTGCTAGTGAAAATAGTAGCAGTAGTAGTAGTAGTAGTAGTAATAGTAATAGTAGTAGTAAAAATATCAGTGGTAGTAGTAGTAGCATTAGTAGTAGTAGTAGTAGTAGTAGTAGTTATAATAGTAGCAGTATTATAAGTAGTGGTAGTAGTAGTAGTAGTAGTAGTAGAAGTAGTAGTAGTAGTACAATTGTTCGTGATATACGAAATGTTACATTTAGTGCTTCGACTCCCTGGCCCCATTTTCTACCCCAGACCCGGGTACAATGTATCTCCAGTTCACCCCCCCCCCCCCTCCCCCTTCTCCCAAATATATGTGACGTATAACTCTCTCTTTCTCTCTCTCTCTCTGTCTGTTTCTATATATATATATATATATATATATATATATATATATATATATATATATATATATATATATATATATATATACGTACATACACACACACATTCACTGCCATTTTTATTGTATGTAACTGTAATAGAAAGAATGAATGACGTATCATTGTATTTTTTATGTAAATTTCTAAAAAAAAAAAAAAAAATGTTAGTCCTGGTCAAACAATGGTAAGTACATGCTAACTGGTCGGTGTACTCCACGGTGCTGCGATGCTTGAGGACCACTGGACTCCTACGTGCTCTTTGTAGATCTCGTAGAAGCATGACTGGTTGTTGTTTAACTCGGTTGCCTAGAGATTGCCACTAGCGGACCAAGTCCCAGGTTCCTGTTTGGAATACCACGTACCAGGCTGCTACTCTTATTACCACAACACGCTACAGGGTAATGACCCTTGGTTCATTAGTAACGCTCAGATATCACATAGCAGAGGGTGGAGTTTCAGGGAGCGACGACTGACCTTTACAATGAGCCCAGAATTGAAAGATAACACAGACATTTACGCAAACAACTGCCACAATATTTTCTTATCTATTTTCGTCTTTCTTTCTTTGATTGTCCCAGTGGTTTTGGAAGGTACCAGAGACAAGATCGGCTTATTATAATTGTGGTAGAGCACACGCTTTCATGGCGAAAATACGGGGTTCAAATCCCGCTACCGGAAGAACCAATCGCCCCAGCATTAAATTGGTATATGACTGACGGCTAGGGAAGGAAAAAGACAGCGAAGAAGGAAACTAGCAATCCAACCTCACAAACTGGGGCTTTGTGCAATGATGGTTGTAGCGCATCACCTCTGACGGCAAAGTCTGCTATGGAACTACCTTTACCTTTAGCTAGAGACAAGTGTATCACATAAGGGCAAACATTAACTACCTTTAACTTTACCTAGAGACAGGTGCATCACATAATGGCAACCAGTAACTACCTTTACCTAGAGACAGGTGTATCACATAATGGCAACCAGTAACTACCTTTACCTAGAGACAGGTGTATCACATAATGGCAACCAGTAACTACCTTTACCTAGAGACAGGTGTATCACATAATGGCAACCAGTAACTACCTTTACCTAGAGACAGGAGTATCACATAAGGACAAACATTAACTACCTTTACCTTTACCTAGAGACAGGTGTATCACATAAGGACATACATTAACTACCTTTACCTTATCTAGAGACACAAGTATGACATAAGGACAAACATTAACTACCTTTACCTTTACCTAGAGACAGGAGTTTCACATAAGGGCAGACATTAACTTCATTTACCCTTACCTAGAGACAGGAGTATCACATAAGGACATACATTAACTACCTTTACCTTATCTAGAGACAGAAGTATCACATAAGGGCAAACATTAACTACCTTTACCTTACCTAGAGACAGGAGTATCACATAAGGACATACATTAACTACCTTTACCTTATCTAGAGACACAAATATCACATAAGGACATACATTAACTACCTTTACCTTATCTAGAGACAGGAGTATCACATAAGGGCAAACATTAACTACATTTACCTTACCTAGAGACAGGAGTATCACATAAGGACATACATTAACTACCTTTACCTTATCTAGAGACACAAATATCACATAAGGACAAACATTAACTACCTTTACCTTACCTAGAGACACAAATATCACATAAGGACAAACATTAACTACCTTTACCGTTACCTAAAGACAAGAGTATCACATAAGGACAAACATTAACTACCTTTACCTAGAGACAAGAGTATCACATAAGGACATAACTACCTTTACCTGTACCTAAAGACAGGAGTATCACATAAGGGCAACCATTAACTACATTTACCTTTACCTAGAGACAAGAGTATCACATAAGGACAAACATTAATTACCTTTACTTTTACCTAAAGACAGGAATATCACATAAGGGCAAACATTAACTGCATTGACTATTTCAGCAACAGCTTCACATAAAAACCTGGAATACATCATTGCAAATTTGACATTAGATGAGAAAATAAATTTGTTAGGGTAATATGGACCGAATCATGTCATTTGGAAGTGATGAATTTACAACTACCAAACAAACAAGAAGACTTCTTTGGAAGTCAAATAGAATTTACAAAACAGTATTTAGAATCCGCAGGACCGCAGAGAATAAGAATAATGCTACTACGAGGAACATTTATGAACAGAAAAGAATACAGTTCGCATATCAAAATAAAGAAAATTTTATTCGACATATTTCTTTTTTAAAGCAAGATATGAACACATTGTGACCACAGGCAATATTTCTTGGGGAAAGATCAGAAATGAACAGAGAGAAAATGCTGAACAGCTTAACGAAACTGAGAATTGAAATAACTTTTTATAGAGCACCCAAGAAAGAGTTATCCGGAGGTCCATGATCGTCTTCACTTGTCGGTATGGCACACACTGATGATGTTAATTGTGAGTAAGGTGAGAGAGGAGACTGTTTAAGATGCACGTTGATCATCTAAATGAGTGACTGGGGTAAACATTTGCCATCCTTGTCAAGGGTAACAATTTCTCGAAATGGTTTCATTCAGTGCATTTGACGACTTTCAATCAGCTGTACTTGCCGAATTGTCTGAACAGGAAGTCTGTAAATCTCTCTTGAAACTGGTTACTAGCGCGCGCTGTCAACAGCCTATAGACAGGATTGACGTTAAAATAAACACAATCATCGGATGTAAAAACAGACTGCATGACGATGAGTTAGTTTGTTTGGATTGTGGTGTCTTACTGCCACTCACAACTAGAAGTTATGTTATTTATTAGTTATTTAGGATAACACGAGATAGTGATAAATCGCATGATATTTTTTTGCCTCAATGTCATACAAAACTTGACATTGTGATATGTGGCGGGTGTTTGATATAACATCATAGTGATGAATCACATGATAGTTTTGTGCCTTAATGTCATACAAAACTTGACATTGTGATATGTGACGGGTGTTTGATATAACACCAAAGTGATGAATCACATGATCGTTTGTACCTTAATGTCATACAAAACTTGACATTGTGGTGTGTGCCGGGTGTTTGATATAACATCATAGTGATGGATCACAGGTTCACCCCCCACCCACCCCACACCCCACCCCACCCCCCTCATCCTACCCCATGACATTTTCTAATATTTTATTATTAAACTCAATCTTATAGATTTCTGAGTAAAATAGATCGTTGCAACCAATTAGAAAGCGGACTACTTTTATAAAACGTGTGTGTCCGAATAGAGATTAAAGCAATTGCCTCACCTTTGGGGTGGTTATCTGAGGCATCATTAGTTCAGAGTAGCCTCAATGTCTGACTCTCAATTATTGTTCGGAATGTATAAAAATGATAACTACAATATTATTTGGAAGAAATATTTGCCTCAAACTTTCATCCGTTATGGTTGACCCGTTATGAGTTATGACCATACGATTATACATATTGTCAACCGACAAATTAGAGAAATGGGGACCTCATGACCAATTGCGCATGCGCGAGATACCACATATTCTTAAAATCTCGAACAAAGATGTTCAATTATATTATCTACCGGTTTACTCACACGATTAACAAAGAAGCGTGTGGCTCATTGGTTTCGATGCCTTCCAGTGGACAATGTGGGCAGTGGATCGAATATACTGTAGTATTTTTCTTCTTTTTTTTTATGACAACATGCATGTTTAATTTATGTTGAATGAAAATGATAGGCTTCATTTACTGCCGAATTGTGTAAATTCAAAAATTATGTTAAGTTTCGGGCGAAGTTATTATTCAATCTTGAAGGACAGAGAAGGAAATATTGAAAGGGAAGATATATATTTATATATTAATGTGGGTAGGGGTTTTATGGTGATTATGGGTGTTTAGTTATAAGACCAAATTGTAGATTGTTAACTCTAATGTGAAATCCGTGTCATTGTATGGTTGTCAGACCTGGCGACACTACTAAGAATTTCACAAAGTAGGTACGGATTTTATCAACGAGAGTCTGGGTCCGATTAAGCGGCAGAGATGTACGATAAAGTCGCTCATCATTTACTGAGAACTGGTTAATTTGTGAAAGAAAGAGATGTTCAAGGTCACATATAGCGTTGGAAGGTCACACAATAAAGTATTGTTCTGATAGCATTACATTACAAGAGTGCGAGAGGGAGAAAATGGCATACATTAAAAAAGGGCTCGAACAGAATATTAGGAAAACGGGCAACTCGTGGAATGAGATGATGCTGTTAGCTCATGATACATGTGGTTTCTTGTTGAAGGCCTACGATCCTCTGAGATTTTAAAATATTATATATATATATGAGACGTGCCCTACATTTATGGTACATGTTGAAATGAGATTGTGCATATTTTGAGAAAATAGTTTATTCTGTGGGACTCAGTGGTTTCGAGGTAATGTGTCCCGTCCGCATCGGGTGTCAGAGGTCGCAGTTTGAATCACAATGGAGACCTGAATTTGTGTATATGTATCGTCTGGCAAAAATGTCCCTAATCTTGGGCTAGTGAGATCGAGACTCTTGTGTACAGTGCAAGCACGTTAAAAATCCCTGGAAGTTATAAATCGGAAGGACTAGGCTTAACGACCGCTGCTCCTACAGAATTCAAACATTATAGTTCAAAATCTACCCAAATGATACGTACCTGGCAACAGACATTAAACAAGACGTCTGAATACCAGGATTCCAATCTGTTGTTATTGTGTCAAGTATATTAAATATCGTATTAACATTTATGATTTGATTTGATAAATTATATTATGAGGTGAACAATGTTTTAAACTGATGACTATGATAGTGATAGTGGTGTTTGCGAATAAGAGAGCAGTTTTTTTTAATGAGGAAATTGACAAACAAGATATTAAATATTGGTTAGCGAGACAAAGTTAGTGAAAGTGAAGATAACAATGAAAATTATTTGTTTTAATGCAAACAAAGATTACAGAAAAATTAAAGGAGTGAACTTGGAATATGGAGCCCTCTCCCCCCCCCCCTCCCCCACTACCTCCCCCACCCCCTCCTGGAAATGAGCATTTGCTCTACATTATTAGGCACTCATCACTCTACAGGTGTCTACGACACAAGTCAAGAGATAGTGTCACAATGAGGACTTGTCCGCAATGTGTTACAACTGCCAGCTACTACTATCTCGTGACTGCAATGATATAATGATCTTTGGGCACAAGAACAAAATGCTTATCTTGTTCTAGAAGCTGCCGAGTATGCTTGAGTTTAATGCAGGGTGTGATGTATCACTTATTTCTCCACAAAGACAGGACTAATATCCTTTCCAGTGTTTGAGTTTGTGTCCAGAGATTGACTGTGGATGTTATTGACTGACAGAGCCTCAAACGGTTTCGGTTCGCTGTGACAGTTGATGTGGCCGTAAGATAACCATCTGAACTTCACGTCATGGGAGTCACAACTCAAGAATGGCGATACTAGACACTCGTAGTCTTTGTTGTACAGATCTAATGTATCACCAACAACCTCTGTAATGTTTATATCCGCCATGGACTGGTGAGATTTTCTGAGCACCAAGGGTTGCACAACTTCATAGCTCTGATCAGAGTTAACTTGAGTAATCTGAGGTATTTTTCGGTCAATGTTTGCTGGTAGTTTGTGAATGTAAGCGTCTGTGTATTGCTCCTCAAATGGAGGCAGTTTGGATTTAATAATGTTTGTATCACTGCCGTGCATGGCATCCTGTTTCCCGACTTGTTCATGTGACTGGTTGTTCCGGACGGGACTAAAGCGATGAAAAAATGAATGGTTCAATTGCAGGGGGCTTCTACTTGCTGTTTTCTGCAAACTTCGACGGTGCCATTTTGTGCGTATTTCGTGCTGCACCTAGAATACAAATGTGCACATGTTCATTATAAATAAATGTAAAACAAATACATTGATTCAAATTATGCATGGGAAGGGAACTGTTTCGCCAGCTAAATAAACTTTCAGACCACAATAAAATCACCCTTCAGTGGATTCCAGCTCCCTGCGAGATACATGGGAATGAATAGGCGGACAGACTGGCCAGAGATGAAAGACAAAGAGAACAATTTATTCACCCAGTGTCACTGCCAGAAGTCAAAGCACACATACAACAAATTGTAAGCAGCAGTGGATAGAGAGAACAAACAGCAAATACCCTCAGGATGCAATCAAAAGACTCAATAGGAAACAATTTTCCGCCTTAGAACAGGTCATTGCAAACTAAATGCACACATGAATAAAATGTAAGCAGCACAGACTGCAAAATGCGCATGCCAAAGAGGACCCAGACTCCAGAACACATCCTGCAAACATGTCCACTGCACCGAGGCTCCCGTGAGAAGACCTGGCCCGAGGAAAGAAACATACAAGACAAACTGTGGGGAACCATTGAGGACCTGCGACTGACGTGTCACTTCATGGAGGCAGTCCATCTGGTGACATAAAACGAGCATACGAAACCGAACTCAAAGAAGAAGAGTCAAACTGTCCACTAACATCAGTCTCCTCGCTTGTACGTAAGTTTCTTGTGCGTCGTCCACAGTGCAAGACTATTCATCCTCACCACCCAATCATCATATCAATACTCAAAATTCACACCAAACAAAAATGTAGTAATGCTTATGTTTATGCAATATTTTTGTCAATGTTCTAATTTTATTTTGAAAACCATTATTGGAGGAGTGAATTTGATTTCTCAAATTCAGAATTGTTTTTGTGTACACCGAATAATTTGTACAGCAAATTTGTTTCTTGTATTTTTTGAGTCAGTGAGTTGTGTAAAACAAAGTAATTAAGACTGACATGTGATTTATGTAACACAAGGCAAGTGAGACTGACAAGTGATTTGTGTAACACAAGGTAAGTGAGAATGGCATGTGAACTCAGGTCAGGTCAGGTCATTCCTTAACCGGTGAGGTCGTTGGGGCACACATGAAGACATACTCACAGCCCCACACCACCCTTCTCAGTCAGCGGCCGCTGCCTGTGCCTCTTCTGGTCGATGATTGGTCTATTCTGTTGTGTTGGCCTCCCACTTCTTTTTGGGACGGCCTCTTCGTCGTCTGCCTCGCACCTTTCCGTGGAGGATTGTATTTGCAAGACCATTTGATCTCGATATGTGCCCTACCAAGCGAATTTCCTTCTTTTGACAATTGCCAAGAGGTCTTCAAAAGGCCCTATTGCTGTTGTAAATCTATCTTGTATTTTCTCATTTGTAATTCGATCTTTGTAAGTGACATTAAAAAGTCTTCGGAAACATCTCATCTCCAAGGCATATATATTTCGAATAAGGTAAGCTGTAACTGTCCATGTCTCACAAGCATAGAGGAATATTGACAGGATCAGTGTATGCATTAATCTGATTTTCGTGCATAGTGCTAACCGTTTATCTTGCCAACATTTGTTAAGCCGTGCAAGTGCCGCTATTGTCTGTGCTATTCTGGCCAACACTTCTCCGCATTTTGATCCTTCATCACTGACAATCGAACCCATATATTTAAAACGGTCAACCACTTCGAGTTCCTGACCATTAGCTTGTAATCTGCTGTTGAAGCCCTCGGCGTTGTTGGTCATAAATGTTGTCTTTCCAGCGTGTGAATTATGTAACACAAAATATGTAAGACTGACTTGTGAATCTAATAATAACGTGTTAATATTAAGAAGCCATCTCGGTAATTTAAAAAAATGTTGTTTCCTAAAACTATTTATCGGAGAAAATTCTTTGAACTTGCGAACTGTTACTAAAAATGTTGTCATGAAAATACGTTAAAATGTCCGTTATTTTTTATCGGTTTTTGCTAGTTCAATCCAAAAACAAGTTGCTTTGGGCAAATTCCATCAACCACAATAATAAAAAGCCCCTTGTAATTGGCTAAAACAAAAATGTTTTAAATAGATAGGTGTGCAAAACTACATTATTACTTTAGTAGATGATAAATAACTTACATGCAATTAAAATATCTGTAAAAAGATTTAACAGACGCTGGAACAGATTGTAGCTCGGAGAACTGGTCATGGTGTTCCGCTGACATTTAAACCTTTACAATCCAGACTACTTACGTAATGTGTACCTTACTGTCCCAACATTGGAAGTAACTGTCTTATAACAAACTAACTTCAGAAAACAGTTTAATATTTTTTTTTAAAAATACTTATGATGTTTGATATTAAGCACCGATAATTGAGGTATGAATAATTCATTTGTAAAATTAAAATTGAGAAATGCAATAAAAGCATCGATTATGAAGAAATGAAAATACGATTTTGGTCGTCCATTAACCACAAACTTAACAAGCATGAAAATATATTACATTAATATATCATACATGTTCATGAAAAGTAGGGTTTATAATCCTGTTCTATAATTGATCGTTCATATATTGAGATTCTACGCGCCTCCTGGTCTGGACCTAGTAAACATAAAACGATTAAGCGACGTAGGTATCTGTGAGTGTTATAAGCGATGTAAACGTGTACGTGCATGATTGCAAATTTGTGGATTGAACTTATTAGATCATATCAGTTGTTGTGAATAATGGGGGTGTAAATTATGATGAGCGTGATGCAGTTTAGATGATGTTAGAAAACATTTACTGGGACAAAGATGGTTCTGAGATATGTGGATGTTACGGTTTATGGGGGTAGGACAGAAGTGTGTAAGGGATAGTACCTCACGGTGAAAGGCATCCAAATCCTTGATAGCCAGGATCCTATTTGGTTCCCCACTACTGTATAGCTCACGTATGGCTCCTAGAGTCTGCCTGTGTACGGCAGCGCTACCCTCCGGACAACGGCTTTGGCTGGCCGGCTAAACTACGTCAGTGAAACGACAAGAAGGGGAGTCCACCCCTGATAAGTACACACAATTGCTGTGGACGAGGCGAAAGATCGACCTATGCGACAACAACTCTAAAAGCGGGAGCTGGAAACGCCTGGTATCGGGCTAAGGGCTCACCAGAGACCATAGTTGGTAAGCGGTCAGAACAACGTTCAGAAAGCAATGGCAAACTACTGGATGTAAAATGCCAAGAAACTTATGACAGTCGAGAGAAACGAAACTCAAAAATATGAGGGTGAGGCATTCAGGCCAGGCAGATCATCGACGCCAACTGGGGAAGAAGCCGATTTCAGAGTCAGTACAAGTAACAGAGATGACGGCCTAAAGCTGACTGCCTTACCGTGGACAACTCTGAAATGGGACCCAAAAAAAACTAAGAATAGGCACCTGGAACCTCAGGAGCCTATAAGAGGGCAAGTTGTTCATGATTGGAAGAGAAATAGAGAGAACCAAGATAGAGATTCTTGGAGTCTCTGAACACAGATTGGCTGGTCAAGGGCACTGTACCAGCTCCTCAGGAGAAACACTCATATACTCTGGGACGGACAAGGGTGGAAAAAGCGGGGTCGGCTTTATTATGTCAAAGAAGACGGCACCTTCACTACTTAGTAATAATCCAGTCAACGACCGAATAATTGTAATCAGACTAAAGGAAAAGACAAGAAATGTAACAATAATTCAAGTGTGCACCAACATCTGTAGCTGACGATTGTGAAGTGGATGATTTTTATAACACCTTGCAAGAAACGATGGAAAAGTTGAAAAAAAGAGATATCTTGATCATCATTGGCGATTTCAAAGCGAAAGTCGGAGAATAAAGAGCTGTAGAGGAGAGAAGTGTCCGAGGACCTTTTGGTTTGGGACACAGAAATGAGCAAGGAGAAAAACTGGTTGAATTCTGCACGGAAAACAACCTCTCCATTGCCAACACCTTATTCAAACAACATCCGCGTAGACTATACACGTGGACCTCCTCTGATGGCATCAGCAGAAACCAAATAGATTACATCCTAGTGCAACAAAAACGGAGATCAAATGTGCTGACAATAAAACCGCTGCCAGGAGCAGACTGCGAAACGGAGCATAAATTCCTGTTTGCAGTTTTCAATATAAGACTTCGTAGGATCAACAAAGGTAACAGCAACACCTACTGAATACAACATCAAAGTAGAGAACACATTTGAGGCGTTACTTGCGGTACAGGAAGAGATGACAACTGAAGAGTTGACATCGTATGCAAGGAATATTTTGATCTCGACAGCGAAAGAAATGATTCCCAAGATGTCGCACAAGATATAGAACTATATAACAGACGAAACACATAAAATCATTGAAGAAAGGCAACAATTAAAACAAATGGGAAGTAAGGGGACCAATATAGCAAATAAAAACTGCGCAAGAAAAGTTAGAAGAGAAATAAGAAAAGATAAAGGAAGATACATAGTGGAAACGTGTAAGGATTTAGAATACATAGAGCAACAAGGCAGAGAGAGAGAGATGCATTTAAGGCAATAAGAACACTGACAAGGGAGTTCCGTCCGGTTCCACGTGTCATAGATGACAATGAGGATAACATATTAACAGAAACCAAAGACATACTGAATAGATGGAGAGAGTACTACATAACCATGTATGGAGATAGCACAAAGCGCTCAGTTACAATCCTACTAAAAGATGAGAAATAACCTGAACCAACATTGGAAGAAGTACGCTCTGCAATTAAAAGCCTGAAAAAGGGAAAGTCCCCAGGATGCGATGATATCCAAGCAGAGCTAATACAAGCAGGAGGAGAGGCATGTGCTCGAGTCTATCACAAGCTGTGTAAACAGTGCAGACTGGCCAGAAGCATGGAAGAAATCAATTTATATTCCCCTCCCCAAAAAAGGCAACCTGAAGCTGTGCACGAACTACCGAACTATCGCGTTGATCAACCACGCTTGCAAGATACTCTTGCCGATCCTATTAAGAAGGATAGAGAAAAGGTTTGAATCTGAAATTCACGTAGTCCAGGCAGGTTTTAGGAAAGACAGAGGGATCAGGGACCACATATTCAATTTAAGGAATATCTACGAAAAATGTAGAGAGTTTAATATAGACCGGTAAATATGTTTCATTGATTTCACTAAGGCCTTCGACGCGGTAAAACATCAAAATATGTGGAGAATCATGAAGGAAATGGGGTTTCCCTTGCATGTAGTCCACCTCATTGAAACATTATACCAAGGTCAACAAACCGCTGTCCGAGTATCTGGGCAAACAACAGATTGGTTTGCAGTACAAAAGGGAGTCCGACAGGGATGTATCCTCTCACCTTATCTGTACAACATATATGCAGAATGTAAAATGAGAAATGTTCAAGAAGATGAGAACATTGAAAGTTTCGACCCATTTACGATTGGGGGGTACGAGATTCCAGAGTTACGATACGCAGATGACACAGTGATACTACAAACAAGTGAAGACGGGCTAGAGCAGCTACTTTCAGCCGTTAATAGATATAGTAAAGATCAAAACCTGTTCATAAACATAAATAAAACAAAGATAATGACCACCGACAAAACACAATGTCAGCATAAATTTACAGTGGCTGGTGAGGAAATAGATCAGGTCACTCATTTTGAACAAATGGGCTCCAGAATTGACAAAAATGGCCACTGCTCGAAAGAAATCAGAAGACTAGCTATGGCAATGCAGAGATTGAACAGCTTGAAGAAATTATGGCAGAGCACCAACAAAATGATAAAAGTAAAAGTCTTGAGAGCTTGTGTTTTTCTTGTGGCAGCTTATGGCTGTGAATCATGGACGATTACCAAAACTTCTAGACAAAGAATCGAATCCTTCGTCAAAATGTTACAGAAAGATCCTCAAAATACCATGGACAGAGAAGAAAAAAATGTAGACATTCGGCAAGAGTTAAGCATAGAGGAGAACTGGTTTATCAATTCCATTTTGGCTAGAAAATGTAAATACTCTGGTCACATCAAGAGGCACAGCGGTCTTGAGAAAACAGTGATGGAAGGTATGGTGCCAGGCAAAAGAGGAAGGGGTAGACCAAGAAGACGATGGCACCAATATATCCAAGAATGCCTGAGTATGACTGTGGCGGAGGCTGGAGTTTTGGCAAAGAGAACGAGTTTCTATCAGACAGACTGTGATGGGAGCGACGTTCTACAAGCAACTACAAGCGACTTCAGCAGACATTTTTCTGGTACTGGCGTAATCTTTCTTCTTCAATCCCTTTTCCTTAGCCAGCGTGTTCTGTTGCAGCCTGCTATCCAGGATGACCGTGTGTAGGTCGAGAAGGATTTTGGCAGCTCTGGTTCGTAATCCCTGGCGCTAGAAGTCAACTTTGGGTCGCTGACCCTGCAATTCATGCACTGCTCAACATTCGCGAACTGACTTGTGTTCGACCATGGACATGGGATGGTCATGGTTCGGTCATGTCCATCTGTAGTTTAGATCTATAGTAGGTCATGGCTCGGCTGTCGGACGTCAATTTGTGTGGTGTGATCTATTTATACCATCACGATCTTTTGTATAAAATGAACCTCCAAACCTCCTTGTGCCATATAAAGTTAAAGGATATTCATTTGCCTTATTTTAATAAATAATACATATTTTCCCCCATTATTTATTTACATTATGTGCCTATTTCTTTAATGGCTATATACGATATGTGTACATTTCTATGTTTACATATATAATGTAAACAGCATTTTATTGTTTTCATAAATTACACGCACATTAGCTTTAATGTATCTTCAGATTAGCAGTTTATTTCTAAACTGTTTGTGTTTGTTTGTGTTATCTTTTTCAATCATTTTCTTATAGCATGCCTATTTGCCAGTTGTATGGTCAAGTATTTTGTTAAACAATGTAGCAAACACCTTCTTGTTCTTCTTCTGCGTTCGTTCTCAATCTCCCGCTACCAAACACTGAATAGGGCTTTTTTAAGTAGCAGGATGTAGTCCGAAGAACGGAATTCTTTTTCGCTAGTTTATAACTCGACCGCGACATTTGCACCTTTCGTTCCGATACAACCGTCTTTGGCAGGATAGCAAAACCTTTGCCTTACAATACTTTCCTAAAGAAAGACACATGGCAGTGTTACGCAGACGTCACAGCATACACTGGCGTTAAACGTTAAAAACAAATACCTAATTTACATGTTTTACCTCATGATTGAGAAAGCAGAATAGGAGAGCTACGAGGAATCCCTGTGGAGAATAAATAGATACACATTAGCAATCAGACTTTTAGACACGTGCAAAATATAACATGAACATAATTAGGTATACTTTAATATACTTCTACGAAAATGTCAGCTCCCTGTGGAGCAAATGTCTTCAACAAATGCATGTCAACTCATAAAAAGTTGACACGTCTACGTTGAATTTTATGTGGCTTCAAGTAGCCACAGAACTGCATAGCAATATTTGTAATATTTACAGAAAATGTTGACATATTGGTACAATAATACTATTTTGTATCTAAAATCAGAGAATACAATGTTCTACTACACACAAAAAATGGTTTGCGCTCTTATTTCTTTTCGATAATGTGTTTCATATCTTTATTTATGTTCCCTATTGACTTTCACCTTATTTATCCAACGGATCGATATACGTGCTAGCTAATCCTGCCAGCTTTTTTATACTCCCTAGCGTATAACAGTTTATCGCTGCCTACTGTCCTGTTGCATTAATAAATTAATGCCTACAGCCCTGTCACATTAGTGAATTAATGTTTACTATCCTGACACATTTGTTTGTCCTTAAATATATTGTTATGCCCCGTTAGTTTGCCTTATTGTCGCAAACGCTCGTGATAAAGTTTTGACAGTTTAGGCGTTAGTTACACAAATGTAATGAGTATCGAACTAGAATTTCCAAGTCATACAGGAATTACCATATGTACACACATGACGGATGTACATGAGAGTTCAACTCTCTAAGCAACGTATGTGTTAAATCGTTTGTGCAATTGTGTGAACGTTCACTTGAGCTCTGTCCATGATTACAGTTATCATGACGTCCTCTTCCATTGTTCTTGGTCAGGTGTATTTTGGTCTCCCTGTCCATCTCTGCCCCGTCGGTTCCAATCCATTCTTGTTATATTGTCATGTTCTGCACTGGAGATGTGACCTAAACATATTTATATTTACTTTCATTGAAAGTAAGAGATTGTAGAACAGTGAGGCCTTTCAATGCCCTTTCCATAGGGAGTTTACACATTTTGGGGAATGACTGACGCCCATGAAGTTCCGTGGATCTAAGTAAGCGGAAACCTGCAATGGCAGTTATGCAAATTAGCTGTTGACTAACTTCTGGTCAGGCAAAACATACTGATTAAATATGTTAGTAAAGGTCAGGCAAAATATACTGGCCAAGACCCCCACCTCGGCTTCTTAGTAGCCCTACCTGTGAATGAGCTGCTTTCATGGCAGCCTAGGGAAGCTAATGGAACCGCCACTTAACGTCCTTTTCAGGGCGCACAAAAGAGTAAACCTTCTCATTGTGGGCATTCGAAACAACATGTTAATTGTTTGCGTAAATGAGACCACTACATGTAAGAAGCCGTAGACATCTTTCTGCCCTTTTTATGTAAGTATCGTGCGTGTTTAAGGACTATAAAAGTTCACAACCTCAGGCAAACCGCTAGGCTGCCTGTGCCTAAGGATATAATTATATGGAACTATATGTAACAATTTACGCGTTGGTGTTGAAGTGAGGCGGACTTTAGTGTATATGGATGACTCACCTGAAATGAGTTAAACAACATTTCCACGTAAGTCTTGAACAGGTCAACAGTGGTGTTGACGTCATCGGGCAGTAGCATAAACAGAATGTAGTAGACAGCGAAGAGTGGAATGAGAATCAGTGTTGACTTGGCGAGTTTCCTGAAAGTAGGAAGGAGAGAGAGGTCCGTGTTGGCGAGTTTCCTGAATGGCTGAAGGAGAGAGAGAGAGGATCAGTGTTGACTTGGCGAGTTTCCTGAAAGTAGGAAGGAGAGAGAGGATCAGTGTTGGCGAGTTTCCTGAAAGTAGGAAGGAGAGAGAGGATCAGTATTGGCGAGTTTCCTGAATGGCTGAAGGAGAGAGAGAGAGAGGATCAGTGTTGACTTGGCGAGTTTCCTGAAAGTAGGAAAGAGAGAGAGGATCAGTGGCGAGTTTCCTGAAAGTAGGAAGGAGAGAGAGGATCAGTGTTGGCGAGTTTCCTGAAAGTAGGAAGGAGAGAGAGGATCAGTGGTGGGTTTCCTGAAAGTAGGAAGGAGAGAGAGGATCAGTGGTGGGTTTCCTGAATGGCTGAAGGAGAGAGAGGATCAGTGGTGGGTTTCCTGAATGGTTGAAGGAGAGAGAGGATCAGTGGTGGGTTTCCTGAATGGCTGAAGGAGAGAGAGGATCAGTGGTGGCAAGTTTCCTGAATGGCTGAAGGAGAGAGAGGATCAGTGGTGGGTTTCCTGAATGGCTGAAGGAGAGAGAGGATCAGTGGTGGCAAGTTTCCTGAATGGCTGAAGGAGAGAGAGGATCAGTGGTGGGTTTCCTGAATGGCGGAAGGAGAGAGACGATCAGTGTTGGCGAGTTTCCTGAATGGCTGAAGGAGAGAGAGGATCAGTGGTGGGTTTCCTGAATGGCTGAAGGAGAGAGAGGATCAGTGGTGGGTTTCCTGAATGGCTGAAGGAGAGAGAGCGCTTTTGTCGAGCTTATTCCAGTAGGTGACTATCCAACACGATGGGGATTATCACAATGATCCCCTTAGGTAGTGCAGTGGAATCTAGCGTTGCGCTAAGGCCAATATGACCATGACACAACTTCTTTGCTACGCACAAAGATATGCGAAGAGTCACTACGACCAACTATTGGACACAAGGCATTAGTCAAGAGCGAGCAACTCATCAAGAATGGTTTGGGTAAAAAAAGAACAACTAAGGGACACAACTGCCTTTATGAAACAACACAATTAACTTCGACTTCATTCCCTTGAAAAAACAAAAAACATGTAACTTAAGGACTCAAAATGAGTATTGTCTTTAAAATTTTGAAATTTTATTTTTCTTCACCACATGAAAGTATAGTCAGTTTTAAATACTATACTGCAATTCTGGTTGTAATATGTGATCTGAAAGTAATTTTAATTAACTTTTTTTTATTTAGCATGGAAATATGGTAGCCAAAATTGCAGTATTGTATGTACAAATTTTAAACTTTCATTTGGTGAAAAAAATAATTTCTAAATATTAAAGAAAATACTAATTTTGAGGGGTTTAACCTCATCATCCTCGAGGTGGTTTTCTACCCTGGGGGCAACTCTTCTCTCTCACCTCACTCTGTTTCATTTGACTCTGTCCTACAGTCACACCCTTGCACAACTTTCACACGCGCCCTCGTGGTAAAGCCCTTCCATTGCACTTTGGTTGGGCTAGCTTCTGAGGGCGCTCAAACCTAGCATAGGTACATACAGATGCACACATGCATCCAAGCACTGGTTTATGCGTCCTGATATTGCCCAATTGACTACGGTCTGGGGTGGAAAATGGCGCGCCTCCGCCAGTAGAAACTAGTGAGGCAAACATCTAAGAAAAAAAAAAAAAAGGGGGGTTTAACCTGTCCTTAATTTACATATGTTTTTTCAAGGGAATGAAGTTACCTAATTAAGTATGCAAAGTTCTCAAACTGTCATAACTATGTTATTTATCACCAAATTTTAATTATGTTTTCGCTAGATTGTTCCATATTTTATAAAGTCACATTTATAAGCCATGCTCTAAATTTACAATAAAACATTACTTAAAAGACAATGTATGTGGTTCAGTCAGTTAGGAATATATTTTATTCTGTTTAGTTAATATACTATGCAATATCTCACAGAGTTTATATCCGTTACCACCTTATATGTAGCTGAGTGTGTACTGTTCTTCTCTTTGCCAAATATTTTATAAATATCTTGTACGCTCTTTCTGACAAGGGACCATGCAAACAAAAATCAAAACTCGGGCTTAAGGATAATAACAAGAAAAATAAAGACTACACCAATTCAGACAATGGAAACGTATACAAATATAAGAGCCTTAGATACTAGACGAGAGAAAAGAGTGATGATACATAGTGAAAATATGCAAAGAGTGCCTGATCATCCCATTCATATCAAACTGAAGCACTCAGTTAAAAATAGGCTAAAGAGAACCAGCTTCATTCATATATCAAACCACCTACACCAACAATATAGAGAATTAATACCCAACCAACCTGCGGAAATAAAAATGCTTATCAACTATGAAAAGCAAAGCTACAACATACACAACAACAAATACAGAGATCCCAGGAATCAGAAAAAAGACAAATAAACTGTCTACGAGCTGAAAACTTTAGCACAAGCAATGATTGAGGAGATATATAATACCAAGGAATGGACACAGGTGTACACAGATGGTTCAGTAGAGGGAGCAGGTCGAAACGGGGAAGGAGGCATATTCATAAGACGCAAAAATGGAAATATAACACAAGGGGCCCTCTCAACGGGAAAGTCGTCCACAAACCTTAGAGCAGAATCTATGGCCCTCCTGTGAGCACTGAGAATACATAAAACAGAAAGGCAGCCACCAACAAAAATAGCTGTATTCATAGATTGCAGAGTACTATTAGAGGCAATACAAAAAACAAACAATGAACCACTGTTATCAGAGATCTGAGCAGAACTCAGTGGCTTCCCTCCCATTGCGGAATCACAGGAAACGAGCTGACGCTCTAGCAAAAGATGGTAGCAAAAATCATCGAGAAGAGAGATCAAGAACATCATAAGAAATCAGTAGATACACCAATGCAGAGAAGATATAAACATAAGCAGTACGCCAGACCCAATTCACCAACTCAAAAGAAATCAACAAACTACCTTACTTCGCCTGCAAACTGGACACAGCAGACTACTAGAATATCTATACCGACTGAAGATGTTACACAATGATGCGTTCAGATGTGGAACAGGAGGCCATAACCATGAACACATTCTACAGGAATGCCCAATCTATAGGAAAATGATATACCATGCCTGGTCAAAGGGTGTAGAGCTGAAACAAACCTGGTGGACCTATAGAAGACTACAGACATCATCATGGCGTCTAGTCTGCAGATATAGCATGACCAAAAGATCCTGAACGCAAAGAAGAAAGAAGACTAAAATGAACTTGACAACATGTATATAAGTCAACCTGTATCTGTTTATCTTTGATTCTGAACAGTTGGCCGCCCTTAGCTTGGTGAACAGCATGCGTACTATGTTGATGAAGATCACGAAATTGAACTGAAAGGAGAGCAACTCTGTATTACATAATGTAGCCATATTATACAGTCACGTGATGTTGTCACATAAAATCGTCACATAATATTGTCGCGTGATATCACAACATATTACAGTTAATTTGTATAAAATGATATTGTGATTTCAATCAAATCAGTCAGTCAAAACCCTTCAACTTCCTGTAAAGTATAGATCTTCAACAAATCCTCGCCACGTCTTCATGTCATGCGCCATTACTTCCAGCTCTCAACATGTTTTCTCTGCCGTTGCCACGTTTGTCTCGACTTCTCTAATCCCCGAATCTGTGGGTCTTCCCCTACTTCTCCTACCTTGTGGATTCAAAAACAGTGAATGTGTTGTATTTTTATCAGAGGTTTACGAAATGTGTGTCCTATCCATCTCCATCGTCTTCTCTTTATGTCTAGTCCCACTGCCATTATGCCAGTTCTATCCATCAGTTTTATGTAAGTGACTCTATCATAGCATTTTATTCCCCTTCCCCCCCCCCCCCTTCCCTATTCTGAGCAAGTATCCATTGATAAACGTTTGGACCTTAACAGTTGTATTTTTCTGGCCACCTCCCCGCTTCCCCCTCTTCCCCACCGCCATAGAGCCAAACAATAGGACAGACTTGACCTTGGAGATGAATATCTGTGTTTGTGTGATGGGCTTACTTTCATGTCGCTTGCTTAATGTAGCGACACAACCATATACAGCAAGTCTCCAAGAGATTATCCAACTGTTACATTAGTTCTATCGAGGCGTAAAAACAGATGTCGAGAGACTTACACATTTACGATTTGCAGACGACACTGAAGCTCATCAGTCATACCAATGACAAGGCCCCACGATCATTGAGCGACCTAAATGAAAATAGCAGATTTGCTGGTCTAAAGATCCAAAATGTCAAATTCTTCGTCTACCTGGGTCAAGAAATAAATGTTACCAACAATATTGATCGGGAAATCTCTAGGCGGAGAACAGCTTGGTATAGGCTCAACCGCATAAAGCCGATACATACACAGCTGAGGGAAACCACCGATAGAGAAAATACCTTTAAGTATGTGGTCATTCCAGTCATGGCTTAAGACTGTCAAGTGTGGCGGTTGCGCAAAGCAGATTATGGCAAGCTCAGAACTACTTAAAGATCTATGGAATGGCGGCGTGAACTAAATATATCGATTAGGGCCCAGATCCGAAGAAAGGACATTAGACATCAAACTTTATTTTTGAACATCGTGGAAACAGCATCATACAAATACCGCAGGGCTGGTGATGTTGAACCACGTTTGGATGGCCGTATGGTTTTACACGGCCTCAGAACAGGCCACCTATATGGTGGCAGGATGGTTAGACAAAAGATCTAGGTCCGCTAGATTACAGCACAAGAAAAGATTAGGACGCATACAGAATGTTACTGACTTCCTCGTATAGTGTATGCCTTCTGGATTGACTCCGAGAACAATGGGATATTGTAATTACTTTTTTTCGATTTCAACAAATTCCATTTAGCAATAAAAGCCTCTCTCACCTTTTTAATTCTAAATTTGATATTCATCATTATCTCCGAACGGGTAAATATAGCCACCAAGATATATGAATGAATCTACCTTTTGTAGTACCGTGTCTTCCAGTGCATTCTGATTGTTGATAGGTATTTTTATTCTGCTAACCCTTGTTTTTTTCCTGTGTTCCTTCATACCTAATTTGAGTGCCATTCAAAAAGTATATTTATGTTATTCTGTATTTGGTTGTGGTTGAGGGACAGAAGAGTCAAGTGATCAGCAAAGTCCAGATAATAAAATAATATTATCAAACAATATTGATTGTAATTCTTCCAAAGGTCACCTTTGTTAAAATGCGTATGTAGCAATTTGTTTCCCAAAAATTCCTTGATCGCTATTTTCAACATTTTTGTCAAATAATGAAGTTGTTTTGTTTTTGGTTTTGTATTTGGGAGTAAAATGCAATCTTAAATTATACCATACATTTGGGACGAAATTACATACCATATCAGTTTGCAGATATACTTATTGTATAATAAACATACATGGACAAAATACAATTAAGGTTAGGAGTAAGCTAAGATAATGAAACTATCAAGATGTTCTTTAAATAACGTATTGCATATTATAGGCTCAGCTGTAGAGCTTTATTTCTAACTTATGAATGTAATAGTTTATGAACAATGTTAACTCAAGCTGAAAATGGCAGACAAGGTTCATTGGGCACAAACTCTGAAAGAAAGACCTGCAAAACCTTTTCAGAGAAATAGCAAGACCAAGAAATCATATCTGGGGTAGTAATACAAATCATGATGGAAAAAATTCACTGCTGAAATACACAGATCAGTGGATTGTAGAAGACAGTGATTGTCAACATGGCGAAAGATCACGCTTGATGATGTTCATTTGAATAATTAGCCACTATCACAAACAACACATAAACAGAAAAACAAACCAAACATGTTCTGTATTTGACGCTTCTACTGATATTTTCTACATTAGTATTGCCTAGAAGATCAGGGAATTTTGACTAGAAGATTGCTGTTAATTCTGGAAGATCTGTGTATTTTGACTAGGTGATTGCTGCTAATCCGTGTGAGCATCAAATAATGATACCTACTGCTACTGAAGCAATCATAGGGCCATGTATGATCCAGTACAGCGCTCGATACAGGTGAACGTTCCAACACCTGGCATGAATGTAGATGACAAGAATCATTCAGAATATAACAATTACAACACCAATAATCAAGAAATGGTACGATCTTAATTTGTCACCATATATCACCAACATAATTGGTATCTTACTTATTATTAATCTACATTATTTTTACTTCTTTTCTTTTATATAATCTTGTAGCTGGATCCATACAGTCTCTTACGACACAACCTGCGAGATCCAGTGCGCCAATTCTGTGCTCTACTTTAGACCTCAAGAGCCACCAACGATATATAAACATATATTAAAGCATGATTCTAAGAAATGATCTTCAATGGCATTATTCAGTTGCTGTTGTTCTGACGTAAGCCACCTGGTTGATATATACAGTATGATGGTTCCTGTGGTATTTGCTGTTCAATGATTTGTACCTTAGCTTCTATTTTGGTCACTGAAAACCGCGCTGAAACCTATTTTGTGAATCTGTTAAGTCGTTCATTTAAATACTTTTGTTAAATAAAGAAGCTTAAGAAATGGAGAAACTCAAAAGCAGGTATGTTGTAAACAAAATATTCTTGTATCGACAACGATCGCAAAAACATTCATTTGTTTTGACCTGAGAGAACAAACATATAGACAATTCTAGTAACTTTAATAAACAATATCTACGACTATTCTATGCTTACAGCATGTCATCGAGGTAGACACGGCACAGAACCCACAGCATGACGAATCCCAGTGGAATACCTGTGGGTCATCAAAAGGTCAAGTTAGAATATACAGATGATGAAATACTTTATATTTAAACGTCAGAACAGAAAATAGGTGACACTGTTTTCCAAAACAATAAACAGAATGATGATATCATATTACGCAATGTAATACAGTGTATACTTATTCAAGGTCATGATTTACTCTTTAATGGTGCCACTTTGGATTGGTAGCTCTCTATTGAACTTTTGTTTGTATTTTTCCTCGCTGCTTTGGTGTTTCACTTCTGCGTGTTCCATGAGCTTCAAGTCACTTCTTTATTAGTTAATGCGTGTTAATTCCACAGCATCTTATTGATCTTATTTCAGACTCAAGTGGTTTAATGGCTACAAAAATGAGAAACAAAGATGCATCGTTCTCACCAAAGAATGAATTAAATTGTCCATATCATTAACGGTGCGTAATGACAGCAATTTGTAAATTAGAAAAAAGAGTAATATAAAAGACAACAAGAAGTTATAAAAAGTGCCAAAACTCATGTATAAAGAAGAAGAAATATTTAGAGGATAAAAGTGAAGAAATATGTTAGTGAAGAAGATGGAGGATATGGTAAAATAGATGTATGATAATGATACAATGAAAAAGTTTACGGGAGGAACATAATACAGAAGGTGGATGTAACAATTCAATTGGAGACAGTGAAGAAGATGAAGGAAAAAAGAAAGAAATATAAAGGAGAGAAGACAGAGTACGGTAAAGAAGAGGAAGAAAAGAAAAGAGAAAGCAATGAAGATGAAGGAATAAAGAGGAAGACAGTGATGATAATGAAGGAAATAAGGGGGAAGACATTTAGGAAGATGAAAGAAAGAAGGAGGAAGACAATGAGAAAGATGAAGGAAAGAAGGAGGAAGAAAATGAGGAGGATGAATGGAAGAAGGGGGAAGACAATGAAGAAAATGAAGAAAGCAAGAGAGAGAGGGATAATGATGAAGAAAAGAAGGGGCAGATTGAGTAAGGTGAAGGACAGAAGATGAAGACAGTGAGGAAGTTGAATGGGAGAAGATGGAACACAGTGAGCATGATGAAGAAAAGAAGAGGAGGACAACGACGAAGATAAAAGAAAGAAGAGGGAAGACAATGAGGAAAATAAAGGCAATAAAAGGAAGACAGTGATTAGGATGAACGAAAGAAGAGGCAACGGCAAAATAGTAAGAGAGATGACGGAATTAAGGGGTGATAAATTAATAAGAGAAAGGACAAATAATTGAAGACTTCGAAGAAGATGTGGGAATAGAGGATGGAAGACAGGGATGAAGCTGAAGGAAATGAAAGGGAAGACAGTAAAGACAATGGAGGACAGAAGATGAAGACAGTGAAAATGAAGTAGAAGATGGAAATCATTTTAAAATGTATGGAAATAAGAAGATGAAACAGGTGTTGCAAATTAATCGATTATAGTATTAAGTGACAAACATTATTCTTAGCACTCATACTCTCGTGCTTGCCCTCCAAAAACAAAAAGGTGACGTAAGATTAAGTGCTGGTATGGTCGTGACTAATCCCGATATGCCAATAACTGCTTGCAACTAACTACAGGGAGCATCAGCTAGGCTATGAAAATTGTAAGAGGTTGAGGAACGACAAAAGATGAACATATTAAACTGTCACTGATTAAAAGGTTCAATTGTTTAATGGGAGACTAAAGTTAGTATGATTTAATAGATTCTTGAATAAGGTTCTGATAGAGCAAAGTGCTATGTACAATTATGTTGAAAATTGTTAACAAATACAAGTACAGACAGAGAAAAATATATATGTATACTAGTCTTTCCTGGTTCTAGAATTCTTGTGAAAAAACTGTCTTCTTTTTTTAATCTCCATTGAATTCCTTATAAACCATATGACGTCCAGTGCAGCAAACCACTTCCAGAAGCCTGCACGTGTTTCATAATCAGAAAGCAAGGGTTCGAGTCCCGGTAAGGTCTATGGTTTTTTTTTCCGTTGGGTGGAAAAATGAAAACCTATCCCTTCTAGAACATGAAGCTTTCATTCCTTATATATGACCATACGGGCCCAGTATCGTAAATTAGCATCGCTTTGATAGTACCTTTACAATGTGCGAGGAAGGTTGCAGTGGTCCCGTACGCTGCTCGTCGGGATCCACGCAGGTAAATTCAGTATAATTTTCTTCAATAATTTGTTTAGCAAATACCAAAAATAATGAATGAGCTAATTGAAATGTTGAATATTTATTATTTTATTAATTAATTGCGTTCATACGATACGTATCTTTTCTTCATTATTTCTTTTTTCTCTTTGGTTTTCTTTCTTTATGTGAGTACATTGTATTGTGTTTTGAGTCTAGTGATCTAGCACATCCGAAAACATCACGATTTTTAAAGATGAGATTACTCCCATTAGGCACTACTTTGCTGCTTTCTATCAATCTGAACACAAGCACGTTAGGGATGGGAGCCGTCCCACTAACCGTGTCATGCAGCCTCTTTTGAAACACTGTGAATATGTCTGTTCACTAACAACATCACTATACTAATAGTAGAATACAACTCACACAGAACACAAGCCGTAGCTTAATACAATGCAGTACACTTTCTTCAAAGAGAAATTTACAATGCCATCTTGGTGTGAATATGTAACATTTCCTGCACTAATATTTGTTATAGCAAAAGAGAAATAAGCAGCAAAACAAAGATGGATGTATACCGTTCGACCTATTTGCCTGTCCTGACATATGGTTGTGAGACATGGGCAATGACTACAACCCAAGAAAGGCAATTACAAACTTCAGAAATGAGGTATTTTCTTCTTCTTCATCATCGTACGCTGTTTACAGCGATATTTACGTTGCACTGTTTTATTTTGTTAAGCCTGTGGCTCAGTGCATCCGATTTCAACAGGCGTTTCTGTAGGGTTGCCCTCCTTAGCCTTTGGCTGTCCCCAGCCTAACTGCAAGGCAGCAGTTGTTTTTGGTCAGAGTTGTCTCTCTTTGGGAAGTTGTCTTGCAGGACTATCGAGTCTTCCCCACTTGTGTCTATAGGGTTTGGCAATAATAGGATTTGATGGACTATGTACTAGTTTGTACTATACCGGAAGAGAGGTAGTCCAGTGCGACTGTGTCTCAGGATCGTCACGTGGTGCCAGAAACGTAGCATATGCATGTGAGTGAGGTATCTCTTTGCTCCTTGTATTTTCTCGGCTCATCTGCAGTGATGGTACGCCTAGCATTCCCCGCCACCCGAGAAGTTGTCACAATAGGGCAGAGGGTGCAATGTCCGCTGGACTGCATCTCTTCTGCGTCCATTGGGATGACTGATAGCAGACAGAGGTAAAAAGCAAGGCAGGAGTGCATTTATCCAGGTGCATTTCTGCGGCTCGATCGGGCCGGGCTGAGACGCAAGCCCCAGGTCCCAGCCATGTCGTAGCCTCCCATCACAGCGGTGCTGAGATTTAGGAAGGGGTTCTGGCTTAGAGGCGTTCGGCCGTAGGCCCTCAGATTGTAGATTCGCACCATTGGCTTATCAGCCAAGCACGTGGACCAAATGTCAGCGACCTGTGATTTCTCTTGAAGAAGTGCATTTGACCAGGGGACAAGCCTGATCATGGCTCGGAGATGGTGTTCGCCTGGTGTGCGGACATATCTCATGGTCAAGGGTTGAGTCTCAGCAGTTCGCAGTGAGGTAGCTGATCTACTGCTTAGGGCACCCCGACCGAGAACTTAGTCCTCTACAATTGGTTTCATACCTCATTGCCGTATGGGGTGAATATCGAGCAGCTTCCCGCCCGCTTTGATCGGCGCGCGGCAGAGACCTCTTTCTGCAGCTCGACCGGGCGGGGCTGGAGCGGGAGCCCCAGGCCCCCACCATGTCGAAGCCTCCCTTTGCTGAGCTTTTGGGCGGGATTTTGGCCTAGAGGCGTTCGGCCGTAATCCCTCACCTTGTAGCCTCGCGCCGTTAGCTTATCAGCCTAGTACGTGAACCAAATGTCTGCGGCTCCTCTCGAGTTGAGCAGGATTACCGTAGCACCGCCCTGTCATTAGTAGGGTAAAACTGACCTGTCTTCCGAGGGTCTATTTCCAGCACCCGTTCAATATTAGACCGGACGTATCAATAGAGGGCTTTTTAGTTTGTCATTGGCCAAGTTTCTGGAAATTGCGATTTCTGTAGGGTTTAGACCAGATTACCATAGCAGACGCTCTGTCATTAGGGGGTTAAGAAACTGACCTGTCTTCCGTTGGTCTAATACCAGCACATGTTCACTATTAGACCCCACGAAGGTGCTCTCGATTTGACAGTCATTCTACAGTATTGGCGTGTTAAGTCAATTTAAGCCGCAGGCTCCACTCATGGTAGTGCCCTTTCGTTAATTCCTTTATCAAACACTGAATGCAGACCAACCGAGCCACAAAGGGCATAACCCCAGATTTCCAAGGGTCTAAATCCAGCACCCGTTCCATATTAGACCAAACGAAAGTGGTCTCGGCATGTCAGTCATTTCAGTGTTGGCCGTGTTGAGTCAAATTAAGCCGCAGTCTCCACTCCTAGTGGTGCCCTTCCGTCAATTCCTTTAAGTTTCAGCTTTGCAGCCATACTTCCCCCGGAACCCAAATACTTTGGTTTCCGGGAAGCTGCCCGCAGAGTCATCGAAGCAACTCCTGCGGATATCTAGTCGGCATCGTTTATGGTCAGAACTACGACGGTATGTGATCGTCTTCGCGCCTCTGACTTTCGTTCTTGATTAATGAAAATTTTCTTGACAAATGCTTTCGCAGTAGCTTGTCTTGCAGCGATCCAAGAATTTCACCTCTAACGCCGCATTACGAATGCCCCCGTTTGTCCCTGTTAATCATTACCTCCAGTTTCGAAAACCAACAAAATAGAACCGAGGTCCTATTCCATTATTCCATGCACCATTATTCAGGCAGCCGAGGCCTGCTTTGAACACGTTTTTGGACAATTTGACCAATTGAACAATTTGAACAATTTTTTCTAACACTGTCATTCGCTACTGGTAAGTACACAAGCAATTTCAGAGCGGAGGCAGAGGCACTGAGGGTGGCAGTGGAAGAAATGGTGACACACAGTGAAAATGAGAGCCATATAGTCCTGCTGACAGATGCTCTCGCCGTAGTCACAGAGCTAAAAAGCCAGAAAAACACTGAGCTTAATGACTTAAGAGCAGCACTCTGCAAACTGTGCCAGCAGTCCGCACCAAAAATGGTAGTGGTACAGTGGGTTCCGTCACACTGCAACATCCAAGGCAACGAGGAGGCAGACAGACTGGCAAAAGAAGGTGCAAGACTACCACAAACAGATACCAGTATGACGTACGAAGAGTCAAAACGGCTTATCAAAGCCAGGATACATGACCAAATGGGAAACCGAACATACTGGTTACACCAAAAACGATGCCTATTACCAGTTGAACCGAAGAGAGCAGGTCGTTGTCTTCAGACTTCGCACTGGCCACAACAGACTGAGGTACCACCTATTCAACAAATTGAAGATAGGGTGTACCGACGAATGCCTGTGCGGTACTGGTAAAATGACCGCTGAACATCTGCTGCAGAACTGCCCGACATACGAGGATCAGAGAGAGCAGATGTGGCCATTACCAGTGGAACTGCAAGACAAGCTCTATGGCAGTGGCGACAGCCTCAGGATGACCGCCGCTTTTTTCGAAAATAATGGTTACTGTCTGACTGCGTACGCAGAAGAAGAAGAAGAAGAACAATTTTTTCAAAGTAAACGCGCCGGCCACCCAGGACGCTCACCGAAGAGCACCCGTGGGAGAGAGCCGGCAGATGGTAGAGCAGGAGAAAACGGGCAGTGAACCGGCGCGAGCCGGACCGCCCGCCTGCGCCTGAGATCCAACTACGAGCTTTTTAACTGCAACAACTTTAATATACGCTATTGGAGCTGGATTTACCGCGGCTGCTGGCACCAGACTTGCCCTCCAATAGATCATCGTTAAAGGGTTTAAAGTGTACTCATTCCAATTACGGGGCCTCGAAAGAGTCCCGTATTGTTATTTTTCGTCACTACCTATCCGTGCCGGGAGTGGGTAAGTTGCGCGCCTGCTGCCTTCCTTGGATGTGGTAGCCGTTTATCATGCTCCCTCTCCGGAATCGAACCCTGATTCCCCGTTAACCGTTACAACCATGGTAGGCATGTCACATACCATCGACATTTGATAGGGCAGACATTTGAAAGATGCGTCGCCGGCACATGAGGCCATGCGATCAGCACAAAGTTATCCAGAATCACCAGTGGGGAAACCGCAACCCCGCAAGGGGGAAAACGACGATTGGTTTTGAATTAATAAAAGCGCTCTTTCCGCGAGGGTCGGAGCTTGGTAAGCATGTATTAGCTCTAGAATTGTCACAGTTATCCAAGTAGGATCGTGTCATCTAAGGAACCTCGACTGATTTAGTGAGCCATTCGCGGTTTCACCGTGAGACAGTGTGAACTTAGACATGCATGGCTTAATCTTTGAGACAAGCATATGACTACTGACAGGATCAACCAGATATCTGTCGGAGACGTACGAAACACACACACCGGTCGGCGGAGGACGGTTGTGTAAAAAGCCTCACTGGGACGGCCGCAGGGACCGACTGACGGACGGACGGTTGTTCCCCCCGTGCCTCAGTCCGCCGACCTAGGACCACCTGACAGGGGCCTCTACACACACCAGACGACCGACTGACCGGGCTCGCTCAAGGAGGGATGGCAGCGCTCTGTGCAGAACGGATCCCAACGGCCCCGGCGATGCATTTCACTGGGACTGGAGACAAATTTCGCCTGCCAGCCTGCCCTTCTCCGAGGGTTAGTCGGGCTGGCACAGGGCCTTCAGGCTGTATTCCTGCTTTCCATTTGCCGGTCAAAAGCTCTTTGCGAGAGTCTGACCACCAGCGGGACGAACTGTCGAGCTCTGCTATAAGCCTTAGAAAAATCACCACCGACTGAAAACGTTTCTCGATACGGACCAGAGCAGCGCACCTCAGCGGAGGCGACGACACAACAAACCGCATCCCGATACCTCTACGGGGAAAGGCGACGGAGCGTTTTCGGCAAGCCTGCGCTATCGCTCCGTCTGGCGGGACTGAGATCGCTTTACGAACACTGGTTGAGATTGAATCGCGGCGGCGAGACAACTACCCCAGATAATGAGGTATCTAAGAAAGACGGTTCAGGTGACGAATAGAGACAAGATCCGTAAACAGACAATACGTAGCAATCCCGAAGTTCGACCCCTGCAGACACGAGTGGAGCAGTCCCGATTACAGTGGTTTGGCCATGTCTGTAAAATAGAAGAATATCGGATACCCAAGCAGTCATAGGAGATAAAAAGTCAAGAACGCAGACCCCCAGGACGTCTCAAAGTATGTTGGGAAGACAGCATACGACAGTCCCTAAGTGATCAAGGGCTGGATTGGAAAGAGGCCAGGAAAAAGGCGACGGCGTTCTTTCTGTCAAACCTCTACACCTCACGGTAGAAGAGGAGCGACTAAGTAAGTAAATAAGTAAGTAATATTAGTTATTATGGTGCAAGTGTCAAGCCGTATGTGATGTTACATGTCTCACCAGTACTTATACAGTCCACGTGTCTTATGTTATATGGACCGACTAGGCAGAGAACAAGGGGCCAGCAGTGACCAACTCACTGCTAACTGCTTGTGCCCAGCCAGCGAACCCGGGCTGTTCAAGATCCTATTTCACTACCAATTAGCGGTCCTCGAAACAGGCTGCATCCGTGAAACCTGGCTGAGAGAAAAAGGTTCGAAGATGGAAGACAAACGCAATCCAAAAAATGTATATTGCTGAAACCGAAAATGTCAGACCGTAAGACCCATATGGAGCAATATGGCTGTAAACTAGCGGACAAAGTAATGGAACGGCCTTAACAGAAAGCATGAAGAAAGTCAATCAATTATTTCATTCCGATACTTTCATATATATATATATATATATATATATACTCACACATATTTTCTAACTTTAGATCACAATAAATTTGTCACAAAAAAATGTAGTTTATTATTTGATCACTTACCCCATCCTACGAGGACAAACCACCGAACCTTGGCCTTGTCGGAAAACACGGATATGGAGAGAATTAGCTGCAAGTAGAGACCTTCATTGAAGAGCCACATAACGCTCGCGAAGATGATATAATAGAACAGCGTAAAGAACAGTTTGCATTCCCAGTGCTGTAACATAATAGAGAAACAGATAAAATGCTTTCGTGTTCAGCCCATAATGTTCAATGTTTGGATCTAAGTGAGTATCACCCTGCACATGCATAGATTTCTGTTTGCTCTGGCTTGTTTTTGTTTTTGGTAGAAGTAAAATTACTTTCCTGCTAATATGTATATATTTTAACAGTATTGTAGTAGTAAACTTGGATATCCGATTGTCATTATTTGAAGAGCACTGTGTATATCACAGGTAAGGATACAATTACTGTCAAACTGTGAGAACGGCGTTAGAAACATTTGATAGAATGGCGTTATGAACGTCTGATAGAATAGCGTTAGGAACGTCTGATAGAATGGCGTTAGGAACGTTTGATAGAATGACGTTAGAAACATTTGATAGAATGGCGTTAGGAACGTCCGATAGAATGGCGTTAGGAACGTCCGATAGAATGGCGTTAGGAACGTTTGATAGAATGGCGTTAGAAACATTTGATAGAATGGCGTTAAGAACGTCCGATAGAATGGCGTTAGGAACGTCCGATAGAATGGCGTTAGGAACGTCTGATAGAATGGCGTTATGGACATCTGATAGATAAAACATCATAGAGCACGGCTATAGAAACGTCTAACAGAGCAGACTAGGGTAATGCACTCCAACATTTCTCCATTCAGATAGGTCAAAGGACCACTTACTGGATGTGGCCTACTGGATTTGAAAGAATACTGTAATATTCGATAAAGAAATGAAAGAGGGACTAGGTCGATTTCCTGTAATCTGTAGATATAAAACAATATGGAAATAACAATGTAACTACGTTATTAACAATTGATCCAGATACACGACATTTGAAGTCTACGCGTGTTGTATGTATTGAAAGACCTTCAGTATATACAATTAGTGCAAAATATTTGCTGTAGATTATTTCAATCTGTTGGGGGGGGGGGGGGGGGGGGGGGGGTGAAATAAACAAATATAACCGGCACACGACGTGGTGACAGCAGTGCTGAAGCGGACTGTAGACCTCAGCCTTCAAAACCCCTCGACTACCCCAGCAATGGGATAAATGTCGTATGACAGTTTTTTTAAATTTCAGTCGTTTTAAAAATAGAATATAAAGTCACTTACGTGTCCCGCTTTCAGAAAATTAACTTCTGAACGTGTCTGGTTGACGTCATTGGCGAATGCCAGATCATTGACAAGCAGCACAGTTTTCATCAAGGAAAATGCCGCTCTGACTCCGAACGCTAGGAACATGTTCATGTGAATGACGTTTCGTGGACAATGGAGACGCCTAGATTTGGGACAAAAAAGATGAACGTTACGATGCCTCAATGCATTATATTTATTAATTTTAATAATTGTTTTCTCAGAGTTTCTCATGACAAGATTAACAATTATATTAGTATTATTTTATAATACTTTTTAAGTTAGTTGTACTTTACTCGTACTATGATTAGTTGGCGCCTTTCTTGTCGTGTTGATTTTCTGTGCTGTAACGGTTAGGGAATTTTGCTCCTGGAAGCTTCAGTCAAGCATAGCATTTTACTGGGACAGATTGAGAAAGAGAAGGTGTAAGAGTGGGAGAGAGAGAGAGAGGGAGAGAGAGAGCAAGAGACAGGTTTAGATTGTACGTTGGTCTTCTAACATTTGCACTAGTTTAAGAGGAACAGCTTTAAGAGAAGATAAAGAACTGAAGCAACATAATCCATCGAATCATTGAAATAGATCTAAATAGAAAAAATGTTTGTAGAGGGGCTGTTGCAGTCCGACGTTCTACGAGGAACTATGTAAACAAATACAAACTTTCTGGCAAAGTATGTTGCTGTTGATTGCTCACAATAAAAAGGATTACTCTTTTGTGCTATCTGCAAAAAGGCGTTCAGTGACAGGTTGTAGTTGCTTTTGTGGATATACACCTTCAAAATCCATTGCTAGGTAGGAAAACACATGCAAAAGCCAAATCGTGGACGAAAAATACCTGCACAAACCATTAATTGGTGGATTGATGCCAGCACAAACCATTGGTTGGTGGATTGATGCCTGCACAAACCATTGGTTGGTGGATTGATACATGTACAATCAATGTGGTTGCCGCTAGTACATGTGTGAATGGTGCACTGAAGAGATGACACATATTACACGTTGTAATTGGAACAAAGATTTCTGTATATACAAGTGAAGAATACAAATGGTGAGATATTGTTGCAGATATAGAAGGAACAATGGTCAGGGGAAGGAACGTGACGCATTCAAGGAGATTAGATCTCTGACTGGAGAATTCCGATCATCTATACAGGCAATAAATGACAGAAACGGGGCGACTATGACATAAAGCAAAGACATTATAGAAAGATCGGTGGAATACTGCAGAGAGATGTACAGGAAGAACACAAAAAACGAAGACATGCTAACAAACAATGGAGAGAAAGAACCTAAACCCACATTGAGAGAAGTTCGAGCATCCATTAAGTCGCTGAAAGAAGGAAAAACCCCAGGCTGCGATGACATACCCGCTGAAATGATACAAGCGGCAAGCATCCGCATTAACCATGCAGTCTGTAATAAGATCTGGCGCAACACAGAATGACCCAAAGCATGGAAACGATCCGTGTAAATCCCATTACCAAAGAAGTAGAATCTAAAGTTATGTACAAACTATCGCCTTGATAAGCCACGCCAGCAAGATATTATTGCATATCATTATGAGAAGAATGAAAAGAAAACTAAACTAAATTAAATTAAACGCAAGCAAGGTTAAGGCCGGAAGAGGCACGAGAGTTCATATCTTCAACATGAGAAACATCATCGAGAAAAGCAGAGAATTCAATACGGACCTGTATGCCTGTTTTATAGACTATACCAAAGCCTTTGACTACGTGAAACATCAGCAAATGTGGAACATTATGAACGAAATTGGCATCCCAACACATCTGGTTTAACTAATAGCAACCCTATACAAGCAGTCGTCAGAATTCACGGTGAAAACTAAGATTGGTTCGAGATAAGCAAGTGGGTCGGACAGGGCTTCATTCTTTCACCAAACCTGTTTAACATATATGTGGAAAACATCATCAGGAATGTAAAGGCAGATTACATTTTCACAGACTTCCATCGTTTCACAAAAGGAGGAAAAGAGATACCGGAAATACGAAATGTCGACGACACAGTTTTTCTCTCAAACAGCGACAGGGGCCTAGAACAAATAATTACATTAGTCCAGAAATATATTGTGAAGTTCAGAATCCCTACCTGAATACAAAGAAAACTAAGATAATGACAACTGATAAGACAAAACTTCAACTTAAAATCGAGATAGCTGTCGAAGAAATTGAAAACGTTGAACATTTTGAATATATGGGATCAATACTAAATAACAATGGAGACTGTATAAAGGAAGTAGGAAGACGACTGACTATGGCAATGCAGAGGCTAAGGAGTATGCAGAGGCTATGGTATAATACAAATAAGGCACTAAACTAAAGATTCTAAGAACATGCCGTTTTCCTGTGGCAACCTATGGTTGTGAAACATGGACGTTCACAAAAGCATTAAGAACGAAGATCGGTGCTTTTGAGACACAGTGCTTCAGAAGAGCCCTGAAAATCCCATGGACAAAGAAAGAAATAAACAAATACACCCGACAAGACCTGAAGGTGGAGAAGAATTGTCCTGTAAATGACGTAATGATCCGAAAACTTAGGATTTTTTCGACACGTCAAACGACACAACGGGCTGGAGAGAGTGGTTATGGAGGGCATGGTCACTGGAAAGCGAGGCTGTGACCGACTGAGAAGACGATGGACTCAGGACATCAAGGAGACGCTGGATTTGACATTGGAGCAGGCCGGAAGACTGGTGAAAGACAGTTTCCTACAAACAGGCGATCATAAAATCGACGTTCTGCAAATGATATGCTATATTATGATGATGATGAGAAGGAACAATAAACGAAAGATTGCTACAAGACCAATTCTACGTTTGCAAAAGGCGGCCCAGGTCACAAAACGAGACAGCGCGAAATGAATGAATCCGACAGAAAGTTCAAACAGTGCCATCAGTGACATTTATTTACAGACACAGAACTAAATCCTTTGGATATATGACAATGATGTCTTCAAACACAAACACATCACGAGTATTTTCTTCCAGATAACGGCTACACAGGAGAAAAACTAGAAGAAAGATAGACCACGGGAATTGACGACAAACTACAGTAGTCTAGATTAAAAGTTACACAAGCCACACATAGGGCACAGGAAAGTACATTTAACTTCATCTGAATATATAAGTATCTAGTTTACCTAATACAATGAATTGCCGTAAACTGAACAATGCGTCCATGTACCTGTTGTTACGAAGTTCTTAGAAGAAGTAGTGTCTGGTTCTTCGACTCATTGAGTGAATAGACCTTTACTAAACTCTGTGCTGAATTGTGTGTGGTTCTTTGACTCATTGAGTGAATAGACCTTTACTAAACGTTGTGCTGAATTGTGTCTGGTTCTTTGACTCATTGAGTGAATAGACCTTTACTAAACGTTGTGCTAAATTGTGTGTGGTTCTTTGAATCATTGAGTGAATTGACCTTTACTAAACTTTGTGCTGAATTGTGTCTGGTTCTTTGACCCATTGAGTGAATAGACCTTTAATAAAATTGGCATTGAGATATGCATTGTTGTTTGATCCATAAAAGGAAGACTCACCCCGCCCCTTATCACAAATAATGGAATTACGTGTTATCATTTGGTCCATCTAACGAACAGCTCCACCCACACAAATTGTCATGCCAGGACAGGTCATTCTCACGTCACTCTGGAGACATGGTTACTTACTTGAAATATACCATGATGATGAGTGCTAGAATCAGCGCTGTCAAGGAAAGGGAGTATCCGATAGTGTACATCAATTTGATCCCTGGCATATGCTCCTAGATGTAGATTAAGATAGAGAGAGAACACAAAATCAGAGGATTGTGAAGTACTCGGCATATACAAATCCTTGGTTCAGTATTGTGTGGCACAGACTTACATGATGTTATTATTGTGGACATTATGAGGAAGACATTAGAGGACCCCTGTAATCTTTTATACGTATCGTAAAAGACGACAGATGAGGATTGTGCATGGGACTGGCAACCTTGTCATATTACCAAACGATCTCAGAAACATTCTCTGCAAACGCACACAAATTTCATTGGCACAGGCTTCCTGCCAGAAGATCAATCGTAGTGGTGAATCCATGCTCTTACATTGTAGTGGTGAATCAATGCTCTTACATTGTAGTGGTGAATCCATGCTCTTACATTGTAGTGGTAAATTCATCGCGTCAGGGTAATGAACAATATGTTGACCATGACCACCATATCTCTTCCAGGAAGCGTTCCTAAGAAACATACAGACGAAATGTGGATCGACGTGATTCTCGTAGTAATGAGCGTTACGCGGATAAAGCCAAGCATAGCACAACCTCATAAAGAACCACAGTCCACCTTCACAAACACGCTCGGAATGTGAGGAAAGCTTTTACAACCCGACACCAAATGGACTTTCCAGTAGGCACAAAATAGTAAATATACTCACTCATTGTAGTCATTCACCAACAACATAGATTTCTCGTTTAACATCCTATTTGTAAAACTATCTACTTTCCTTTCTTTCTTTCTTTTTGTAGTCTTTGAAGATAAACTTCCACATTCTTGGACCTAGAATGACCGTTGACCCAAGTCACGCATTGTTCTCTTCTCTGTCTTTGAAAAACAACGATAACGACTTCCATATTTAGCCTCCATACGTAAACATATTTACTGGGATGAGAGTTACGAGTTTAACTTGTATCACACTTGCAATGTATACACTAGATGAGTGCTTTTCAACCTGGACGCTACCGCCTACTAGTGGACGATTTTGGCTTTCAGATTGTAGCAAAACAATTACATGATGTATTTAAACACAACTGAGGAAACTATCTCAGAATAACAGCAAACTAACAACAGTAACAATTTCGAGAACTTGTGTATTTTCCCTTGGGAGTATTTGGCTGTGAAACATAGACGGTTACCCAAACTTCGAGGCCTTCAATTCGAAATGTTATAGAAAGGTCCCCAAAATAGAGTGGACTGAATGAAAACAAAAATGCAGACATCCGGCAAAAGTTGGGCATAGAGGAGAACCGGTTCATAAATTTCACAATGAACAGAAAATTGAAATATTTTGGCGACATCGAAAGACGCAACGACCTTGAGAGAACGGTAATGGAAGGGATAGTGCTGGGCAAGAGAGGCAGAGACAGATCAAGAAAGCGATTGCAACAAGAGGTCAAGGAATGCTTGGGTAAGACTGGAAGCACGCTGGGGATTTTGTAAGAGATTCAGTTTTTTTTTGTTGCAGACGGGCTATGATGGTAGCGACGTTCTGCAAATGGCATGCTACATGATGATTAAAAACATCCAATATACAGAATAGGTAATCGACCGCGGAGCTTTTGCAATTTAGATTTTAGTGGGCGGTAAGGACAATTGACCCTCAGGAAAGTTCTAGAAGTGGGAACCAGGTATACAAAGGTTGAAGAGCACTGCACTAGGTTGAGGTTATTCTTTGCCCTTAAATAAAATGCAAATGTATTGTAATGACAAGAACATGAACACTTCTCGTACATTGTGAAGTTGTACGTGTAGTGGTGTGTCAGCGTTGTTCATGTCCCAAAATAACGTTTATATTTCAGATTTGCAATCAGTAAAATTATCTATGATATACATTAGGGCTATAAATAAGACTATTTAAAGTGATGTTTTTTTCTTTATTTTACTGGAAATATCCTAAACTGAAAACCAACTATATGATATGATTTGGGAAAAATAAGTTAACAAAATATCATGATTACACGTATCTAATACATATCTCCAACAGTTTCATTGTTGTCGGTATTGAGTTACAGTGAATTTAAATGCGACACATGTGTCCTAACGGACTTTAGTCTCGGTCACTCACATAAGTCACGCTGCAATCGCTGGGAAATAGCTGTAGCATGATAAAGATCACCAAACCACCACAGCATCTGTTCTATGAAACGCATTATGTATCTGCAGACAATAACTATATACGATCTTGAAGCACGTTACAGCGCGATGCAATAAAAACATTAGGACAGTGCTTGCCTAGATTCATATCTATAACCTTCTCTTCTATACAAAAAATCAGTGTGCAATTGAGACCCATTAACACTGTTAGGAAGTCAGGTCGTCGAAGTCTCTTCTTCTTGACGACCTCGACACTGGCTTGTGATCTCAACGAGGAAGTAACAGTTGTAATAGATGCGAAAAGTAGTTCTTGTAATAGCATATACGTTTAGGCAGCACATGTACTGAACAACAAAACAAAACAGAAAGTATAATCAAAAAGGCAAGCATGGTTCAGGTGCCACGTTCGAGCAAAAAAGATAAACCAAACCTTTGTTACAAATAAAAGGCCTCCATCAAACCCAACAAATAGCGATATTGAAAGCGAGTAGTGAAAAATAACAGCAACGAAGAATACATAATACTTTTTTTCCAATGGAGGAAGTAGCCAGGCTGGCCAGGAATGTTTGAGGTAGATGAGTACGGAGATGCTTGATCAGAGGAAACGTACTTCTGTTTAAATATTTTCCATTCACTATTTATGTCTTGAGTTACTCTATTTGGTGTCTCAAAATATTTATCGTTTTATGTTATATTTCATTTCTAATAAATCTCTTTTCTGTTATTTGGTTAGATTTGTGACGATTATTGACTTTTCTCTTGTTTGATTCTTCCCATACGATTCTGTTTGTGTTATTACTAGTGCACGGTGTTTAGCAGCTATACAGTCGTTGAAAATTGCTCTGGAGTCTGGTATACAGTATTTCTTCTTTATCTGTGTCTTATTAATATGAAATACATTTGTAAGGATACATCTGTGTTGTATCATCAGTATAATGTTTTGTTCCGACTCTCTTCTTGTTTGAAGATGGTATTTGTTATTGTTTTACCATTGACAATACAATACAAGTAATTAAGTAAAACACTTTATAAGTTCTTATTCATTGCTGATCCACTCTAAAGAAGTGCACTGAATATTCCTAAGCAGTATTCATGAGATGATAATTTTTGTTTTTCTCTTCTTACGATCAGTTAATTTTTCGTTTTGATAACGTCCGAAATACACTGGACTGGTCAATTTCGCTCCTGTCTGTCTACTGCTATTATTAATCCATTTGACATTAACTTGGATATTTCTTATTGTTTTTCAACTTAGAATTGTATGCAAGCGTACATAGTATTTCACCGAGCTATGCTGTTTCTACAATGTACTTTGCTTCATATTGATGTACATGATAGCCTGTTTCACCTTGTCATGTGCGTTGACACCGCTACACACTAACGCACAGTTTCCATACGTCTGTTGCATGTTCTGTTCCTTTTTTTATTCATAACTGATTGCCTTAGATTTCCCATTTTCTTTTGTTCAATAAATCTGATCAGCTCCGTTTATGCCAAGTCAATTGATAATTAATGTTTACATTTGAGCTACTTACCTATGTCATAATCTATACGTTTCTAGTCCGTTATTCTTTGAGATTACTCAGTTGAATCTCTTTTAATACTTTCGAAACGGTAGTATTCTGCTTGTCCGCATGCGTGACAAGTCGCAGCATTACTATTTCCCATTCACCAGCAAGTTTTCGGGGTCAAAGCCAAACTCCATCCTGTTCCGCTATCCTACGACGTGGACGTCTGGTTGAACTTTAGGTGGGAGGCGTACGCTAGTCTAACAGTCTTAAGTACAACCATGAAACAATTGTTCACAGAGACGACGTCATTGCAGCTGAGCTGCCCCATTTGTACTCAGTACCTTTCATCGTTGAAAGTGCCGGCGACAGGGCACGAACTCTGTAGCTCGCGTGGAAGCTGAGAAATGTTTCTAAAACTTCGGCAGGTAACGATTTACAGGTGGGTCGACTGGAAGAAGCGGTCATACCAGGAAAAATCCACGAAATGTTCAGTTTGTTAATTCGAACGTGACATGATTTGAACCCGGGACGTTGGAATTGGCAATCACGTTCGTGAACTCTACGCCACACGAATACTGCACAGCTATAGATGTCAGCCCTAGACAGTGAAAGACAGTGAATGACAGTGAATAAACAAACAAGATAAATCACTGGCAGCGACAAAAGTGTGATTTCTGAAAAGAATGATGTGTAAATCTTAGGCAGCTAAGAAATAAAATAAACATATATTATAAGACAACAATGTTAACAATAAAATGCTGTGGTGGTCGTTCGACTGACACTAAGGAGCTAGCACATGAATAACCTTGTGAAAATGATACAGATCGACATCAAATTAGGTAGAGGAAGATACAGAAACAAGTCCACAGATTGACATCAAGTTAGGTAGAGGAAGATACAGAAACAAGTCCACAGATCGACATCAAGTTAGGTAGAGGAAGATACAGAAACAAGCTATCAGATCGATATCAAGTTAAGTAGAGGAAGATACAGAAACAAGCCATCAGATCGATATCAAGTTAAGTAGAGGAAGATACAGAAACAAGCCATCAGATCGATATCAAGTTAAGTAGAGGAAGATACAGAAACAAGCCATCAGATCGATATCAAGTTAAGTAGAGGAAGATACAGAAACAAGCCATCAGATCGATATCAAGTTAAGTAGAGGAAGATACAGAAACAAGCCATCAGATCGATATCAAGTTAAGTAGAGGAAGATACAGAAACAAGACTTTGGGTAGCATTGCAAACCAAATTAGTAAAAAAAAAAGGTGAGCATTTTCAAAGTATAGGTGGTTGTGGAAGGAAACTGATCGCGAGCACCACTCGACAGGACACTTGGTGATGGCCTGAACAAGGCAGACATAACGCATCATTTACCTTGATTAGTTGTGGAATCATTTTGTCGGATGACTTGGCACACGCACTGTAGTTGGTCCATGACAAATGTGTGTCTGGGTTGATCCACCAAGTTCCATTGTCCGTACAACGTCGCAATCCAAACTCTGGATCATGTAGTAGAAATACAAAATAAATCTCCATTCATAACACGACATTTCTACATCTGTATTGTCATAACATGGCACTGATAGATGACATATTCATGCTAACATTTATCTGCCCTTGTCCGACTATATGAATATTTGGAAAACAAAAACACATCATGACTGATGTTACGCTACTAATAGAACGCTATCGCGTTAAATCACAATTTCTGACAAGATATTATTATTATTATTATTATTATTTTAATATATATATATATATATATATATATATATATAAATGCATCTATCTGAACAACGATATTCTCGCCGTGTGTACGTCAATTTCACACTACCACTTGACCCACGTCATTCCCTCATATATCAATATCCATAATTCTCAGTACCAACGAGTACAGCAAATCCAGATAAATGTATTGACACGCGATAGTTCAGTGTATAGAGCGGAGTACTACATTAGAAAATCTCAAAATAACTAGGCTGTTTGTTCGAATCCAGCTCGACGAATTATATTTTATTTCAAAGTAATATTACAAAAATATTTTCTATTTTATTTATTTTGTTTTTGTAAAACCATTGGTGAAGACGTCCAAAAGTTACTCAGAACATTACGTATTGTTATTATTACTCCTACAGCTATATATATATATATATTTATGTGTGTGTGTGTGCGTGCGTGCGTGCGTGTATGTGTGTGTGTGTGTGTGTGTGTATATATATATATATTGTCAAAATATATTGAAGTTTTAATTTACTTGAATCATTACTTCAGGATTATTGCTTTTTTTATAATTCACAAAAGCTTTTTGATCCTCATAAAATGTTTGAAAGTGTAGCGATGAATAATAAGAGTCTATAGCGTGGCTCAGTTAACAAAGAATGTAAACTTATAAAGTCTTTATATCAAACAGTTTTTCTGTCAAACACGAACACAAACTTATAAAGTCTTTCGGTCCAATAGCCTCTTTGTCAAACACCAACACAAACTAATAAAGTCCCTCTTTCAACCACCAATACTAGGTTGGTTAATAGCTCTGTCGTCTACAAACAAAAAGCTAATGTCGAGCTGTCGGGGACAGATATAAGCGTATTATGTCACTCTGTCGGTTACAGATTAAAGCATATGATGTCGCTCTGTCTGTTACATATTTTTTTGGATTTTTTGTTTGCGTTCGCCTTATTTCTCCAATCCCCAAGGCGGTGTGCGTTGCACTGTGGTTTTTATTTTGCGCCTGTTGGCTCAATGCATTCGACTTCAGCATTCGATTTATGTAAGGATCTGCTTCCTCCTGCATATTCTCAGGGCTTGCTTCACCGGAGTAACGGCCGGTGCTGTGATGGAGATCGAACCCAGCACAATCTGGTTGTTAGCCGTGTCACTTAACCACTAGCCCACGCCGTTCCCATGATATAATGTTACAGATATAAGCGTACAATGTGCCTCTGTCAACACCAGATATAAGCGTACAAAGTCCCTCTGTCAGCATCAGATATAAGCGTACAATGTCCATCTGTCAAAACAAGATATAAGCTTGTAATGTAACTCTATCAACACCAGATATTCGGATATAATACAGGTTTTAAGGTCGCTCTGTTAACGACAAATACAATCTTTCTTTCAAAGTGGGTCTAACAAACACTAATACTAGCTTATAAAATGGCGCTGTCATCGATAAACGAAAGCTACAGTCGGTCTGTCAACCTCAGATATACGGGTATAATGTCACTTTGTCAACCACAGACACAAGCACATAATGTCGCTTTGTCAACCACAGACACAAGCGCATAATGTCGATTTGTCAACCACAGACACAGGCGTATAATGTCGATTTGTCAACCACAGACACAGGCGTATAATGTCGATTTGTCAACCACAGACACAAGCGCATAATGTCGATTTGTCAACCACAGACACAGGCGTATAATGTCGATTTGTCAACCACAGACACAGACGTATTATGTCGATTTGTCAACCACAGACACAAGCGCATAATGTCGATTTGTCAACCACAGACACAAGCGAATAATGTCGATTTGTCAACCACAGACACAAGCGTATAATACCGGCTGATAAAGTCGCTCCGTCAACCGCAAATACATAATGGTACATTTACTCCGTCAATACGACTTGTTAATATTATTACAAGACAAGCTAAAAATAAAGCACTGACAATTATCGTTAAGAGCTGTAAAGATAGTATTGCCAACCTTTCAATGAAATGTGTTCATTCAGTTTTGCCACTAACGATAAAAGCTAAAAATACCATCCAATCAACAACTATTTCAAGCTGTCACCATAACAAGAAATGTTAACGAATAGTGGGTGTTATAGTCCGAAGAAATGTTCTACTAAACTGCATATTAGATCTAAATGACTGTTCGCATCCAGCCTTAGAATATCCATGACGTTAAGTAAATATTTTTTTCTCTAAGAAATGTGATGTATTTTGAAAAATATACTTATTAGGTTATATTAAAAGCAACCCCACAGATATGAACATAATTTTAACATGTATAGGGTACACAGTCGTGATGTTTTTAAAAAAGCTGTTTTGACATTCAAATATACTGAGTAAAATCTAATTCATGATTTTTCCGTGCACAAATTAGACACTTTGTTAAGTGCAGAGAACAACCAAGGTCATTCATGTGAAACTGTCATTCATCGTCGGCGTATTCCGATATTATACTTTGTGGGGCTGTTTTGGAACAAACAGTTTATTTTTCAAAAGTTTTATTCATATCATTTTCAAAATGAGTTTAAAGTGTACATTTATAACAATGCACAAGGTTACCGTTTTACTATACCAGTTTATTTCGCTGGAAATCTAAGATGGATAATTTATATTGCGATATCCATGACCCAGAGACCAAACGCAATTGGTGCTTGGCATGGATAGTTCATCCTTTTACCGTTGGATTGGACAGGACTCAGAATGCACTCATATAAAGCAAAACAGGAAAAGGAAACTTGACGATTTCAACAGGGATGTCATAAAACGGGAGATGTTAAAACTAGACGAAAGATGAACTTGTTACTCTCTGTAAACTAAAATTAACATTGCATTCCGACTGCAGTATAGAAATTTTCAAAAGTGCTCTTTGGAAAATTCCAAGAGCCGCCGGCTCACTCCATCTATGGTAAAGAATTACAATCAGTTGATGGTGAATAGAAAAACACATTCCAAACAGCAAAGTGCAGCGCATTATGCTAACATATACCCGAAGTAGGAAAAAAGGACTTGTCCATGACGCTGAACTTATTTTCCAATTAAAAAGTACCGGCGGTAAGGACTTTCACGCTTAAATGAATGGACACATTTTCAGGTAATGGAGGTCGAATGATCTGCTTCCAATTCTGGATAGACAGCCATGCCTAATAATGGATTATGCATCTTATCACAATGCGATATCAGAGGAAGAAAAGTACCAACTGCATCTAATGCGAAAGCTCAAATTAGGACATGGCTAGCTAAGGAAAAAGTGAGTTTCGACGACACGTATTTGAAGCCCGAGTTCTTGCAGCTTGTGAGAAAGACAAATAAGACAAAGGTGTATCATATTGACAAAAGCATTGACGAGTACGGTCACACTTGTCAACGACTACCTGCACATCATGCGCATCAAAACCCTATGGAGTTTGTGTGGGCTCAAGTCAAAGCACAATTTGCCTAACAGAACAGGACATTTAAAATGTATGATGTTGAAGTGCTAAAACGTGAGAACCTTTCAAAAATAGACATTCAGTTCTGGAAGAATTGTGTTGAACGTGTGCTCCGGGAAGGACAACAGTACGGACAACGAGATGGATTACAATTTGTCCAGCCAGTAACAATCGTCAACCTCTTTGAATCGACAGATTCGGAATGATTAATATCATCTTTTGTGGATTTACTAATTAGAAGACTTGGATAAATAAGCGTATGTTTATAAAAACAAGTGTACATACAATAACAACAAATACATTTCAATACTCAAATGCTTAAGCAACAAAAATTGAGATAACATTAGAGTCTAATGGTGACCGAAAGGCTGTTCTAACTGTTGCATATTGGTGCCATATTTTACGATTGTACATAACGGACAAAACAAACAATAAATTGATCTATCAAGACATTAAGGAGAAAATCCTATAAATAAAATACGGGGAGAAATTAAGCTGAGTACTGTAAAATCTTAAATTCAATGCCATTTCTTTGCAATGGTACAAAAAGATGAAAGGAATTCACCGATGTGCAAAATTGTTAACATCTATGGACTAAATAATATTAATGTTTTAGAATCATGGATATTACAAAGCTGTATGTGAACAATCACTTGGATGTGACTTGCAGTTTTGTAGAAAATTGCTTCGGATCTTGTTTATGAATTAAAAGACTGACTATAATATCCGGATGAATGCAAATAGGGAAATATAACTATTCGCTGGAATAAGAATGCGAACAGTGAGTGAAGGATTGACATTCAAGATTGTGGTTATTAAGTCTACTGATAATTTATATGTAAATAAAGCTAAAAATCTGTCGTCTGTTTTTACACTTTTTCGAAAAAAGCAGCAGTCATTCTGAGGCTGTCGACACTGCCATAGAGCTTGTCTAGTATTGCCACTGGTGATGGCCACATCTGCTTTCTCTGATCTTCGTATGTCGGGCAGTTTTGGAGCAAATGTTCAGCGGTCATTTTCCCGATACCACACGAGCATTCGTCATTGCCACCTAACTTCAATTTATTGAATAGGTAGTAAAACAGTTACTAGTATAACGTACGAAGAGTCACAACGGCTTATTAAAGCGAGATACATGACCAAATGGGAAACCGAACATACTGGTTACACCAAAAACGATGCCTATTACCAGTTGAACAGAAGAGAGCAGGTCGTTGTCTTCAGACTTCGCACTGGCCACAATAGACTGAGGTACCACCTATTCAACAAATTGAAGATAGGTGGTACCGACGAATGCCCGTGCGGTACCGGTAAAATGACCGCTGAACATCTGCTGCAGAACTGCCCGACATACGAGGATCAGAGAGAGCAGATGTGGCCATCACCAGAGGAACTGCAAGACAAGCTCTGTGGCAGTGTCGACAGCCTCAGGATGACCGCCGCTTTTTTCGAAAAAATAATGGGTACTGTCTGACTGCGTACGAAGAAGAAGAATAGGTGGTACCTCAGTCTATTGTGGCCTGTGCGAAGTCTGAAGACCACGACCTGCTCTCTTCTGTTCAACTGGTAATAGGCATCGTTTTTTATGTAGCCAGTATGTTCTGTTTCCTATTTAGTCACGTATCTAGCTCTAATAAGCCTTTTTGACTCTTCGTAGGTCACACTGGGATCTGGTTGTGGTAGTCGTGCACCTTCTTTTGCCAGTCTGTCTGCCTCCTCGTTGCCTTTGATGTTACAGTGGGATGGAACCCACTGTACCACTACTCTTTTTGGTGCGGACTGCTGGCATAGTTGACATAGTACTGCTCTTAAATCATTAGGTTCAGTATTTTTCTGGCTTTTTAGTGATGTGACTACGGCCAGGGCATCTGTAAACAAGACTATATGGATTTCATTTCTTTTGCCTGTCACCATTTCTTCTACTGCAGCCACCAGTGCCTCTGCCTCCGCTCTGAAATTGCTTAAGTATTTTCCAGTTGTCACTGACAGTGTTATTTTTCTACCATTTGGTAGGCTCAGGAATACCCCTGCCCCTCCGTTCTGTGTTGTGTTTGTTACAGAACCGTGGGTCTATGCATGGGTCCAGTCCATGCTTGGGTAGTTTTTCGTTATGTACCTCAGGGTTATGTCTCTTCTTTCTGTTTCAGTCTGGCTGTTCTTGTTTCCAGTACCTGGTATATTTTCTACCACCTCTGGAAATATATGCTGCCTCCAGGTAGGTGTGCATAAAGTAGGAATGGGCTTTGATGTTGTTAATGCGTTCATAGGGTCTTCGCTCATCTTTGCGTTGGCTATTTCTGCAAAGTTTCTCCGCTTTAGTTTCCCATTTCCAAAACTATTTAGTCTCTGATGCATTGGATGGTCTTTCAGTCTTCTGAGTTTCTCTGCTTGTTGCTGGGCTCTGCAGTCTCTTCTGTCGGTCATAGGATTGCAGATGTGTAATCTTTTCAAGTTCTACAATTGGCGTTGACTTCATGCCTCCTGTTATTACTCTCATGGCTTGGTTTTAAAGTTTGCTAATTTTGTCAAAGTTTGCCTTTGCTGCTGTTGTCCATGCCGCAATGCCATACTCGAGAACTGGTCTCACTCTTCCAGTGTACAGTTTCCTTAGTATACTTTCATCTGCTCCCCAGCTTGTGCCAGCACGTTTCCTCATGATTGCCATTCTTTCTCTGGCTCTCATTCGGTTTCTGTCAATCTGACTTTTCCATGGCATGCGCCGATCAAATGTGACTCCCAGGTAGTTTGGGTTGTCGTTTGGCCGCAGGTATTTGCCGTTAAGACTTATTTTGGTATTTTGGGGTTTGTTTGAAAGCGAGAATATCGTACATGTTGTTTTTTCTTAATTTATTTTGACCAGCCATGAGTTTGCCCACTCCTCCAACGATGTTTGGGCCTGCTGCAACCGATTACTTGCTATGGTGAGATTCTTTTTAGGGGTCCACATAGCCAGATCGTCTGCAAATATGGAGCTGTAGACTCTTCTTTGCATATTCTCTGTGATGTTATTTATATACACCAGGAAGAGTGTGGGTCTCAGTACTCCCTGCTCAAGTGTCCCCTTTTTGCTCATCTGTCCTTGTACTTCAACTCTGGCTGTTCTGTTTTTGAGGCAGTGGCTGATCCATCTGTATATTTTTCCACAAACTTCACTTTTTAGTAGCTTGACTTTAAGTCCCTCTTTCCAGACCTTGTCAAATGCCTTTTCTAAATCCACCCAAACCGCTACTGTGTGTTTTTTCTCCTGGTAATTATCCTCTATTTCCTGGGCTATAAGAGTGATCTGATCCTCAGTGGATCTGTGTTATCTAAAGCCTGCTTGCTGTATAATTAGTATATGTTTTTCTTCCAGATGCCACATCAGTCTGGTGTTTATCATACGCTCCATCTTTTTTCCTACACAGCTCATTAGACTGATAGGCCTGTATCCATTTGGATCTGTTCTATCTTTTTCTTTCTTTGGTACTGGTATAAATACAGCGTCTTTCCATGCCTGCGGTACAATTCTCCTTTTCCAGCTTTGGTTTAGGACTGATAGTAACTTCCTCTTTGCTGTTTTGCCCAACCCCATCACCATTTCGTTTGTTACCCCATCTTTTCTGGGCGATTTCTTTTTCTTTAAAGTTCTCATGGCCTCTTCCATTTCATTCATTGTTAGTTTTGCCATCATGTGCTCCTCTGGTGCCATATTGATGTTGTCGTGCCTCTTTTGTTCTTCCTTAATGTCTGTATACCTATTTGTAGGGACATCAATGTGGTTTGCTCTGGCATAATGTTCTATTAAGGCGTTTGCTGCTTTTTTTCCAGTGAGCATGTTGTCGCCCTGCTTGATGGTAATTTGTTTGTTTGATGGAGTTTCGTCATTCATGGCTCTGACTAACTTCCTTAGTTTGTTCCCTTCTTTATCTAAATTTAGGCTTTCTGTTTTGTTTTTCTAACTTTCTCTTGTTGTTTGGTTTAGAGTGTATTTGTATTTCGCCGTGATGGCTTTGAGGGCGATATTTGCCTCCATAGATTGTTCTCTCTCTGCCATGTTCCTAGCCTGTTTTTACACAATTCTAAATCGTGGCATCTCTCTCAATCAAGTTGTGTATAGTTACCTTTTAGGGTACTTTTTCCATTTCTAGCTAAATGATCTTTGGACACTTCACTCCTATCCCCTGTTCCATCCCAATGACACATAAGGCAGCAGTCTAAATTCGGTATACGATTTTTATAAATATTTACAAAGACAACATAAATAAATATGAACTCTGACCCCCAGAACCAAATTTAAGTGTGGATCGCGTATATACCTCATACGATGAAAGGATTTGGTGAGTTGAAATGGCGAAATAGATCGGCAGGGTTATGGGCTGAGCAGACAGTTTATACGAGAAGGAAGAGATGTGCAAATGGAAGGGGGATAGAGAAATTTGTCGAGTGGAAAAGCTGTTCGAAAAGGATGGGGAGATATGGTGGGAGATCGGTGGTAAGGGAGGGTAGAGATGTGCGGATTGAGGTGAGGATGGGAAGATATGTGCGAGTTGGACGGAAGAGAGAAAGTTTAATAGGGATGTTAAGGTGAAGAGCGAGGAAAAATTGGCTTTAAAAATTAATCATTTTCAAAATTATCCTGAACAATACCGGGTACCCGTGCTAATTTGTTACAAAGTAAACAAGTACACTAATGTGACTGTTCAAATTACTGCAGCCTTGCAAAAATAGGGCAAACGTTTGGTTGAATTTGAAAAACAGTTCAAAGAAATGATTTGGATTGTTTTTCTTTGGGGGCTATAACGAAATTGAATACAAATGAACACTGATTGCTTGCTATACGAAACATTCGCTAATGAAAAGTCGATGTATTTCAACATTCTCTATCAAACGACAGCTGTTGTTTGGTGGTAGTGTTGTTGGCATTGCTGAGCAGATGTGTATGTAGAACGCTTGTTAAATGGGGTATGAGGTACTGAAATCGGCTGCCTGTTGCGTGATTGAAATAACACTGCACTAAATTGACTATTTCTATTTTTTACGTTTATTTTTCGGCCGAATATTTAAATTATATTCAGTGTACTAAGCATCTCCAAAGCGAATAGGGAGAAAATATTCAGTACATATCTAAATCATAGTAAAATTGTGAAGACCTGAATATATACTTGTTGTGAGGGACGTTAGTCAAGGTACTAGAATCAAAACAGTTTTTCAAAGATAAAGTTGAAGAAAAGAATTTAAAAAACACACCCGGCTATCGGATATTTGTCAATGAACATAAATAGTTCCAATAGAAATCAATAATATTTACACCAACTACATGGTTCTTGTGGCTGTAAATATTTTACACTCGCTCAAGCAAAACTCTTGTGTGCGTGTGTGAAAGTGTGCGTGCGCCTATGTGTGCGTATATATATATATATATATATATATATATATATATATATATATATATATATATATATATATATATATATATATATAAATGTGTTACCTCCCTGGTCAAACCTGTTGATGTACTCAGGACACGGCTGTCTAGCCACACGACCAGCGGGGGTATCAGGCCAACACAGAATGTTGTCCCAAGTCCGGTTGCAGAAAAGTCCTGGCAATGTAAACAAAAGACAAAGTGGCTATTTATTGGATAATTTTAAATATTCTTCATTGCGTTTTGAATGACCCTCTTTTTATAAGATAAGGGTGAGAGTAATTCTCCAGAGTAATATTGTTGATGATTGTAATGTATGTGATAGAGTCTCTCCATACACAGTATTAGTTTCTGTATTCTGCAAACAGAGTAATTTTAAAAACAACAATTTTGTGTGAATATATTTGTTAATGTTAATGTTATCCCCATTGAAAGTGGTTCCAAAATAGAATCCACTGACCCTAGGCGATTCATATAGTTGTTGACAATGATACCAAAAAGATGGCAAACAATGCTGACAGAGAAAGCATTCTCAAGTTACAGTCGTATTAGCCAATGTTTTCCGTAAATGTGAAACTATATTTTGTTAACCTTATTTTTACATTTTCTGGGCTTTAATAAAAAATCTATTTGTTCCGTATTTCGTATACAGGATATGTTCTAATATTTGATTACAAGTCATTGCCATTACCATAACGACATTTTCAGTTTGAATAAAATATTCATGTTTCAAAATGTTGCAGTCTGCGGAATACAATCGGTCAATTTGCGTTTCATAGACTGAGAAATTGCTATAAGAATCGTCAGTAGAGCAGAGTGGGGCAGACTGATAGAAGAGAATGTAGTGAAGTGGATTTTTGAAAGAAACAGAACATTACAGGATACAACAGAGCATAATCCAATTGCAGTTTGTAGTATATAGTTTAGACCTTACATTGTCCTGATCTCCCAGTACATCTATTAATGTAACACATGCTACTTTATTTGCGTCATGCTAATTACAAATTGTCACTTCTTATGTTTGTATATTTGCGCTGGAATAATGATATTCGTAAATGTATGCTTGTGCACACTGCTTTCAACGAAGTCTTACTTTATTGTAAAATAGCATATGGACATTTCCAGTATTTAGACCATTATTAACAGACCGTTATATACTCATGAATACAATAAGAATATTATCTGAAAACTTAGCTCAAAAGGGGGTGCTCAGCCATCAGTCTAGTTCTACGCACATCAGCGATTGCCTTGTGCCTTTCCGCAGCGGAATATGCAGCCCCAGTCTGGAAAAACTCCGCCCATGCAAAACAAGTTGATACAGCAGTGGACAAGATGGGCAGGATAGTGTCGGGGTACCTTAAACCCACCCCCACAAACAAAATATATCCCTTAATTGGCATTGCACCACATGCTATAAGAAGAGGTGTAGCTGCGGAAATCGAACGAGGGAAACAGGAGAACGACCCTAGACACCCGATGTTTGGCTATCAGGAACAAGCTACAAGACTTAAATCAAGACACAGTTTCTTAAAATCGACAGAGACCATCCAGACAAGCCCGGAAGGTCGACGCATCGAGATGTGGCGCAAAACAATGCAGGATCCATGGATAGAGCTCAAGGAATAGGCTTCGCCTGGACACCACCTGCCCTATGCTGTATGGAAGGCAATGAACAGACTTCGAACTGGTGTGTCAAGATGCACAGTGAACTTGAAGAAATGGGGATACTCAGATGGCGACACATGTGAATGTGGCGCAGTTCAGGACCAATATCATCTAATAACCTGCCCCAACCTCCCTGAAACCTGTAACATGAACGACATGATGGAGGCGAACGACAAGGCAGTCCAAATTGCTGAATACAAGACTGACGCTATGTGACAAGGTGTTTGGACACGGAAAGTAAGTAAGTAATACTCATGAATCTCAAATATTTCATATAATTACTCCTGCAACTCGAATATTTCATTTAGCTACTCCAGAATCTCGAATATTGGATTCAGTTACTCTTAAATATCAAATATTTCATGTAATTACTGAATACCGAATATTTCATGTAATTACTCCTGAATTGGAATTGGAAATTAATATAAATATTTCTAAATTCTACTATTTCACACATTCGTGAATCTCGAATATTTCACTTAGTTACTATTTATTAAATGCTAATTTACGTTGTAAAGTGGTTAGTTTTTGAAACCTTTCAACATAATTTGTCTAATATTTCTTAAATTTTGTTCAGACCGTAACGGTCCTGGGTCGACCTAGCCTTAAATGGGTACCGGTTTCGATCCGGGAAGTAAAAGCAGCGATATGGCTCATACAGTGAGATATAGATCGCTAACTCTTCACACACCAATGGCAGTAATATTTTGGGTTACATTACTTTTACTGCTTCAACATCTGTTTCTAATCTAAGTGTTCTCTAATTACAGGGATATCCTCTTTCTAGTTTTCATTACAGTGTTCTCTCGCTCAATCCTACTTGAATCTCTAAAGTACATATAAATTGCTAGGATTCGTTTTTCCTAATCCTTTTATAGTGGCATTTACTGTAGCTTGAGCCTCCATTTATTTTTCTCCTGAACTGGTGACCTGCTTGAGCTGAAATGTTTCAGGTCAATTTTGCATTAACACGTGATACTTATCGCCACTGGACTGCTTTCCATTTCCTAGACCTCTAATTATTTCCTCCTGCCATTCTGATGTTGGGCTAAATTTAACCGTGCAGTCATTCGCCAAGTTATTTAACGTTCCATCTTGCAGTGTCCCCCAGGCGATAGTGTCCCATCTTGCAGCTTTCTGTATAGTGTTAGTATAGTGTGTGTATGTGTGTGTATTAGTAACCATTAGCGTATATCGTAGCTATTCGTTTCAGGCATAATTGTATGTGTTAGAGGATGGATTCCACAGCTTGTGTACACATATCGGTTGTTTGTGGTGAGAGATGAAGGTGGGTGACAGCGCAAGTTGCAGCAGGCAATACCAATTTATAACAATACAGAACGATACAGAGAGAAGATTTATGACAGATTAGAAATGTTAATACTGAAACGTTCAACAACAGAACTGGTAAACAGAACAAGGTAGAAGACAATATGCACATGCATTCAGCATAAATCCATTCTTCTTATCACATAAAGAAGAACAAGAAGAAAAGAGGAAGAAGAAAAGAGGAAGAAGAAGAACAACAACAACAGCAATAAGAGTTCTATACATTTTAAGATCAAAGTTGATTCTGTTTCTTTAGAAAATTAAGTTTCAAACATATGTCAAAGTATGTTCCTTGTAAACAATGTATTCAGCTAGCACTTCTGGAAAATAAAGAGCGGGGACAAATGATAACAAAACAAATCACATTGATCTCAAAATAAAAATGCAGTAAGAAGAAACTATTGGAAAGTTAAGCTACATAGTAGCCAAACTTTATTGTGTGCCAAACGTTATTGATTAAACCAGAACAGCGTGGTACTAAAGGCAAACAGTAAAAATGTGACCATACAGATGCCAGAATGAAGAATATGAACAATTAAAAATCGAAAAACGCTCAAATAACCGACTTGATTGCACCTCGGCTCCTCTAATTGTCCTCAGTCCTTGTCCTGGCTGAAAGTCCCGACGATAGAGCAGGAACTCAGCATCTCCATCGTCGGTTCAGAAATGTTCAGCTATATCGACATGGGAAAGTGGTTTTACCTGGAGAAAACCCACATCCCCGTGCCCTGTCAGACAAATTGAGTGCGATGTGAATGGAGCCTAGAACGTTGTGATTGTAAACCGAGCTAAAAACTCCTAGGCAGGCAGAACAGGTTTATCTTGTTCTGCTTCTGTCCTACTGCCCATCTAACGAGGCGGCATAGATTTCTTGTTATCGCCAGGTGGGAGACGTGCGCTGTTATTAGGTGTAACTTCTAAGAGACACCTTCAATCCACCTGCACGTGGATTGGAGATCTGCATATGATATGCTCTTCCTGCAGAATGGTCATAATGTATTTTGATCAAATGACCAAACCACTTGATATTGTGGGCGTCAAAGTAAGCACCATCTCGATTTGTCCCCACTATCTACTCCAGCGTGGAGCTGTGGATTTATAATAGCTGTCCATCGTTCTCGATGAGGACCGCCGATATCATTCTTGTCACAGATTTCCCTGTTGGGTGTGAGTGCGCATGTGCTGAACAGGTCAATGCGGGCACGAAAACATCTGCTACATATCGGGCACACGAGGTTTGTAGAAGGTGATGGTGTTCCCGCTGTTCGGGATTTCCGGGTCTCGCGTCTGCTCTAGGCTTTCACAACACGTTGGTTTACGACGGTAGCTTACACCCGCTTTGACTGCGCTTCTCCAGTCAGATTTGTTTAACACCAACTCAACTCAAATAGCTATCCTGGACACTGTAACCAGTTTTTATTGCTACATAGCAGACTTATGTCACTTAGACCTAATTACTTCCGCTCTCACATTAAACAAACGGATTCAACAGTAAAGCCAATTTCTTCAAAAATGTAAACTAAAAATGTTTTTTTTTTCATGCCTTGATAGAATCACACAAATATAATCCAAAACGTCATTATCAAAGCTATTACTGAGCTATCAAAATTCAGTCACACCACGAAGTTAAGTCACGCAATGTTCTTCAGTACAAGTAGAATGTCAGATCCTGAGTTGGTTCAACGATGCTTTTGAGAAAACTCACAATATCCCCTCTTCATGTTCCAACTTTTAACTTTTACACAGCTATGGGAACATCAATGAAACGCTTTAGGTTGTTGTTGCACGGCCATAATGAGCACGTCTACTCCTTTTGTGTGCCTTGATAAGGGCGCTAAGTTGCGGGTTCCTCGTATAGCTTTCCTTGTATAGCTTTCCTCGTATAGCTTTCCTCGTATCCCGAGATTGCTAATGAAGGTGAACCGGAGTCCTCCAGGCGGTTCTGCTATGCTTGGCTTCATCTGCGTGTCGCTCACTACTACGGGGATCACGTCGATCCCTCACATTGTTAGCCAGTCTGCAATGAAAACAGCCCGTTTCCAGGAGGGGCTACGAGGAAGCCAAGCTGAGGGTTTTGACCAGTATGTTTTTTATGACCCTGACTAACATGTCGGATCAGTAAATTTTACCTGACCAGATGTTAGTCTTCCTTCCGTAGTCCCCTGTAAATGATATCCTGAGTCTATTTTCGCTTTCATGTGGGCTTGCATATTCAACGAGCTGTTACCACCCCCCCCCCCCTAACTCATTTAGCCACCCCCCACCCTCACCCACACACACACATTCTTAACTTTTATGATCAGATTTTTGGATTCTGACTTTTCTATTCTGAAGAACCTGGATTTTTATCTTGACATTGAGCTTTTCTAGCTTGTTAGACAGTGAAATTTGTTTCAGAAGTTAACTTTATGTGGCTATATGTATACGAGCTATCCTTCTCATTGTCATTCATATTGCTGATTCTAGTGGACACGTATAGCTATCATTACTTGTTTTTTGCTTTGTTATTCTCATCAGTTAGTAATGTTCATGTACGTTGTTCTTTATCCTTGGGAAAGTTCTTTTGATCTTTAAAAAGTTGATTACATTTGTATTTGTGTTCACGTGATTATTCAGCTATGCTTGTTTATATGAACATATATTTTGTTTTTGTTGAACATCTCTCGTCTAATCATGTTTGGCGCCTGTAGCGAAAATCGCTTTCAGCGTCCTAAGCCAGTATACCGTTTCACTTGCTGTCATTTTAAATAGCTAATATTCCTTTGAAGCATTCACTGACACGTGAGACAGGCGGTATCTATCAAGTGTATCAGATGCTTAGAAGTTAATCAGCAGACAGATAACAGAAAATGCTCAAAGGCAACAAATAAATAATATTTTTTACAGATTTAAAATACATTTAAGCAATATTGGGACTGTTTCAAATTAGACTCATGAAATTGGATTTAAAGTGACATGATATTCGCCACGACTGTTTCACTCATTACTCCAAGCGTCCAGTAGAAAAATAGATGATTCAAGCCCCATCATCAAAATATTTCAGTGGACACAGCTGCAAATAGCTGCCTGACTTAATGTTACGCAAGCATATTTTTTTAGAATATAAGATCTCCGTAGGGGTGAGATTGACAAGAAGCCTAGAATGATACCAGTCAATACAGAGCAGGTTCATCTTCTTATATGCCTTCCGGGACATGGGCAGAGCCTTTACAACCAGCTATCAGACAACATCAGTAAAGAGTTCAGAACTGAGAATGGGTAGACTCAAACATTAAAAATAACTTTAGTAACGAGTGCAGAACTGAGTATAGGCCAGATTCAAACAATAATAACAACATTAGTAAAGAGTGAACTGAGCATAGGTAGATTCAAGCGAAAATAACAACTTTAGAATAGAAAGAAAAACTTGTTTTAGACTCATGAAAGTCTAATGCGTGCCGTATGGAAGGGCTTGTATATTAACAGCTTACCTAAATTGCAATACTGATTCAAATGAAACAGAACTATTTGATACTGTCTGCTTTCTGATTGACCGTCAGACTTCACATCACACAAGCTAGGGATATGTAGACTACAAATAATGATCCTCAACAAACAGCATTTACGTCATGTTATTACGATACAATTGTGGACTTGTTTGTTTGCATTAGTTGTGTTCGATTATGTACAGTAAGCAAATGCATATTCTTGATTTGATGTTAAAAATGAAATCATTTCCGCTACCGGCCCTTTTCAGTCGACCAAGCTGTATAAGAGGTTCGTTTGTAAATGGGTATCTGGCCTTCTATTAGCAAAAGAAAGATTACGAGATAGGGAACTGTGACTTAATACACTTCATCGACGACAGGAATCTGCTACGAGATTTATTTTAAAATTTTTAATACAAGAGGTTCAGGAAACAGAGTAGTTAAGGATACTGGCCATTTAGTTATTAGGACACAGGTTCGAACTCCCATACGGGCTTAGAATGTTTCTATAAGTGTGATATAATACATACACTTAACATTATGTGGCGACTGCTTGAGGAAATTATCAACATGTTTCAGGTCTATGAATACTTCATTCGCATTCTGACAAACATTAGCAGTCAAAACAAATATGGATATGTTTTATTTTCAATCCATCAATCAATCAATCAATCAAAAACCTGTCAGCTCCCTGTGGAGCATAGGTCCTCAACAAATACTCGTCAAGTCTTCCTATCATGAGCTATCTTGGCTTGGTTTGGCTTCGTTCGTTCTCAATCTCCCGCTACTAAACCCTAAAAGGGCTTAAGTTGCAGAATGTAGTCCAGAGAACGGAATGCGTTGTGTCGTAGTTTACAGCTTGACTGCGAAATTTGCACCTTTCGGTCCAACACATCCGACTTCAGCAAGCATTTTTTTGAGTACCGGGTTGGCATTCCCTCTTCGATCTCTTCTCCCTAGCCAGTCTGCCCTGCTATCCGCGATCTCCGCGTGGAGGTGAAGAAGGGTCTTGGTAGCTCTCGCTGGCCCTGACGCTAGAAGTCAGCTATGGGTCGCTGACCACTGCAGCTCTTGCGCTGCTCAGCATCTTGATCCCATGAGCCATCTGAGCCAATTCGATCCACGTCGTTTTTGCTGTCTTTACATTTGCTTTCAATTTCCTCTTCCATGAATGTCTTGGTCTTCATTTACTTCTCTTTTCCTCTGGATTCCAGAACAGAGCTTGTCTGGTAATGTTACCCACTAGTTTCCGTAATGTGTTTTATGTTAATGTATGTATAATGTCCTAAATCGTTAGAGTATTGATTATGTACTTGTCATATTTGTGGTGATTGTAGGTTGAACATTTTGTCGAAAAGTTTATTCTGTGATTTACAAAATACTTCGCAAATGTTCAAGCGTTTATTTTCTTGCATACTTCCATCAAATTATGTCCCTTAGCGTCGACCAGGGAAGTGGCTAGACAGCACAAATAAAGGTCCAGACGGAGAAGAAGATGAATAGCCGTAGGGCGATATGAGTAAGAGAGGGTGAACCGAGTTTTGATTCACTTTGGTCTTCCTGCGAGACTGACTCTGGCCAGGGACTCTTTGTTTGTGCCGTCAGATTGGTCCTTTTGGTCTGCCTTATTTTTCGTCTCTCTCGTTTCCACGTCATCTCTAGGTTTAGTTGTGTTAGGAAAACATTGATAGAGTACAAAACGATATATATACTCTCATAGAGAACGAGAGTTTGAAATAATGGCAGACAGACAGACATTCAGACAGACAGACAGAGACAGACGGACAGACAGATAGATAGATAGATAGATAGATAGATAGAAATATAGCTAGATAGATAGATAGATAGATAGATAGATAGATAGATAGATAGATAGATAGATAGATAGATAGATAGATAGAAAGATAGACATATAGATAGATAGACAGACAGACAGACATATAGATATATAGATAGATAGATAAATGGATAGATAGATAGAAAGATAGATAGATAGATAGATAGATAGATAGATAGATAGATAGATAGATGGATAGATAGATAGATAGATAGATAGATAGATAGATAGATAGATAGATAGATAGATAGATAGATAGACATATAGATAGATAGACAGACAGACAGACATATAGATATATAGATAGATAGATAAATGGATATATAGATAGATATATAGATAGATAGATAGATAGATAGATAGATAGATAGATAGATAGATAGATAGATAGATAGATAGATAGATAGATAGATAGATAGATAGATAGATAGATCTTGGTAATCGCCTATTCATGTCTTCGACTCTTCTTCATGTTCGCTTTTACTACCTCTCTCGATACGTGTCAATACTTGAAAGCTGACGTCTACACTAAATATTTAACGTCCAATCTTGTGTCCAATAATGGGTTGGGTCAACACATCTGTAACATCTACTACATTGATATTTCAGACATCACCTGTTTTCTCCATCGAATTTCTCTTGATCTGCCACTTTTGTTTAGTTATCTCCCTCTCAGGTTCCCCTTCGATTCCAGCCCAAATGTAAAGTACAACTTAACAAACACTCGTATATTCCTGTGCACGTTTCAATGCTCAAACACAGAAGTAGTAGCGAGTGTATATTATTGTGATATGGCATTACTTGCGCAATCGGCAAACAGGATGCTCTTTAAATACGGTAATAAAAAAACGTGCTAATGCTTATTTCTGAATTCTTTATTCATCAATTACTATCTGCTGTTGTTGGGTAAAATGGGAAGGGGGAGGGGGAGGGATATTGGGGCAGGATGGTGTTGGGGTAGGGGGTATTGGGGGATTGTGTTGTTGGGGAAGGTGGTGGGGTGGGGTGGGGTGGGGCTGGGGAGGATGGTGTTGGGGGAGGGGGTTGTGCTTTGGGGGAGGGGGTTTCCAGACCGTTAGGGGGTTACACATTTTTAAGTAATGAGCAGACATGTTAGTCAGGGTTAATCAAAATATCATAAAGACTCAACCACCTCCTCCAACACCATCCTTCCCCTACCCCATCCTACCTCCACCCCACACCACCCCCTCCTCCAATACCATCCTCCCCCAACACCATCCTACCTCCACGCCAACCCACCCCACCTCCTTCCCCAACACCATTCTACCTCAACACCATCCTCCCTCCACCCCCTCCTCCAACACCTTCCTCCCCGAACACCATCCTACCTCCACGCCAACCCACCCCACCCCCTTCCCCAACACCATCCAACCTCAACACCATTCTCCCTCCACCCCACCCCCTCCCCCAATACCATCCAACCTCAACACCATCCTCCCTTCACCCCCTCCTCCAATACCATCCTCCCCCAACACCATCCTACCTCCACGCCAACCCACCCCACCCCCTTCCCCAACACCATCCTACCTCAACACCATCCTCACTCCACCCCCTCCTCCAACACCTTCCTCCCCCAACACCATCCTCCCTCCATCCCCTCCTCCAACAGCTTCCTCCCCCAACACCATCCTACCTCCACGCCAACCCACCCCACCCCCTTCCCCAACACCATCCTACCTCAACACCATCCTCACTCCACCCCCTCCTCCAACACCTTCCTCCCCCAACACCATCCTCCCTCCATCCCCTCCTCCAACAGCTTCCTCCCCCAACACCATCCTACCTCCACGCCAACCCACCCCACCTCCTTCCCCAACACCATCCTACCTCAACACCATCCTCCCTCCACCCCCTCCTCCAACACCTTCCTCCCCCAACACCATCCTACCTCCACGCCAACCCACCCCGCCCACTTCCCCAACACCATCCAACCTCAACACCATTTCCCCTCCTCCCCACCCCTCCACCAACACCCTCCTACCTCCACGCCAACCCACCCCGCCCACTTCCCCAACACCATCCTACCTCAACACCATCCTCCCTCCACCCCACTCCAACCCCTCCCCCAACACCATCCTACCTCCACGCCAACCCACCCCACCTCCTTCCCCAACACCATCCTACCTCAACACCATCCTCCCTCCACCCCCTCCTCCAACACCTTCCTCACCCAACACCATCCTACCTCCACGCCAACCCACCCGCCCACTTCCCCAACACCATCCAACCTCAACACCATTTCCCATCCACCCCACCCTTCCCCCAATACCATCCTCCCTCCACCCAACCCCACCCCCTTGCCCAACGACAGTAGATAGTTGTTGATGAATAAAGAATTGAGAAATAAGCTTTGCCATTTTGTCTTAAATCGTAGTTAAAGAGCATCATGTTTGCCGATTGCGAAAGTAAAGCCATCTCACGATAATCTACTGCTATTTCTCATGATCTCACTCATTCGTTCAGTGCACTCACTGTTCTACTATTGTGCGTTTCAAAACGAATGCCTTTCTTTAAAAAGCTATAACTCAAAAACTATTACAAAGAAATTGATGACATATGGAATGGAAAATGTTAGTCATGATTACATTAAGATAAAAACAAATTGTTGTGGAAATAGGCGGCTGGTTTTTTGTTGTTGTTTTTTGTTGTTGTTGCTATTTTGTGGTATACACAAACTGACACACTTAAACATGACAGACATTTTAATGTGTTAAAGTATTGAAAAAGGTATTCATATGGAATGCAACCTAGAAAAAGTGAGTATTCACGTGTGTGGTCGATTGTTGCAAGACTTTCAGTGAACAGTACTCACTTTCAACAGTTATATAGATAGTAACATCCGATGTTCTGCGTACGTCATTACAATAAGTTATCATTATTATATAGACGTTGTGCATGAAATTTGATCTGGGCTAATGAGTCTGAAAATCAAATTTGTAACACTTCAAAACATCGCAATGAAGGTATATAAATATGTTTGCAGAGTCTAAGAGAGGTAATCTTGATAGGTGTGCATCGGAACCTTAAAAGAGAACAACCCACGCATTAGGTTAAAGTTAACGGTTATTGTATCGCTGGCTTCACGACTCTGGAAGTTCATATTCAAAGACGTCAAGAAGAGAGCGATAAAATATAATTGTAAACAATTTTGACGCATACGAAATTAAGAAAGAAATTTGTAGAATGTTTGATGTGAAAGAAACAATATCACTGAGGGGATTAGAGGATTGTAAATTTGGCTTAAAACAAGAACGACATCGATATATCCACATCTACGTCATAGAGAACTGTAAGGGGCGTATGTTTCTCCTTTGGAAAAGTTGGTGGCGGAAAGAAAAAAAACACATAATCTACGATAAGCCACACTAAGTTTCAACTAGAAGCAAGGATTTACTTGAAGTAGGAGAAATGCCTAAATAATGCTATGATATTGTTTATTTGGATGAAACATTGATCAATGCTCACCACACAAATGAAAACGAATGGCATTAAGCCGACCGAAGGATTTAACGATGTGTACAAAGCAGCAAAAGACAGCGATTGATAATAGCACATCCTGGTAGCGAACGTAATAGGCTAATAAATAATGCTGAATTCGTTTTTAATTCAAAGTCGACAATCAAGACTACCATACAGAGAAATGAATGGCCATATATTTAGAGAGTGGATTGAGAAAACTTATTTTTTCTTTAGATAGCATCTCTTTTTTTATAATAGATAATGCTTCATACCATAACGCAGTGTCACAAGAGAACAATTTCCCGATATCATGGAGTACAACAGATGTAATAAAGTTATGGCTCATGAAGGAACAAATATCATTTAACGAATTGCTTTTCCCTCGGAAGCAGACACAAGAGACAAAGATATTTCATATTAACAACATTAAAATGAGCATTAACATAAGTGTTTGAGACTGCCACCTGACCGATCCCACATAAATCCAATATAACTAGTGTGATCAAAAGCTAAATGATATATGGCAGCTGAAAATAAAACATTAAAAATGTGCGATGTCAAAGAACTTACATATGCCGCTCCCTCAAAGATAAACAATTATTATTGGACTGTTTGAGAGAAAAATATTGGTAAAATAATAGTTTGTTTTTCTTACAATCAAGAGCTGTAATCAACATGATAGACGGGTCTGACTCTGAATAAGTTGAAAAATAGGTTACTTGTACATGTACTTTTACCAGACCACATCAGACCAAGAAATTTACGGGCAAGAAGATGTGCAATGTTGAATACATTTTCTTAATAGAATTTATCAACATGTCCTTTTCAGGACCACGTCTTACATCAAGAAGATTGATCTCAGAACTGAGATAACCTATTACTTTCCGTTCTATAGACTGTTTACACATATGAACTCATTATTTTAATTTTAGATCATGGATCTACCCATGACCGTTTGCGATGCGATAAATTTCCGTCGGAAGAAGCACGGTGTAAAATAATGCACAATCAAGAGCCAATTGATTCATATTATTTGGAGGGTGCTGGGTTCGATCCCATCACAGAACCGGCCGTTACCCCGGGGAAGCAAACTCTTAGAAAATGCAGGAGGAAGCATACCCTTACATAAAATGCATGCTGAATAAAAACCACAGTGCAACGCACTTCCGTCTTGGGGAATAGAGAAATAAGGCGAACGAAAAAAACAACAACAACAAAAACTATTTGGTATTCACTTTTGTTGAAATTGAAATTGAAGATACACATGTAACTACCAAATGGGCTTGTACAACAGTGACATCCAGGCATTGTCACACGTCAAGGATGTTATCCATCATGCTAACAACTCCGGCACCGCTGGGCTGGCCATGTCATCAGGAGGAAAGACGAACGCTGGAGAAGAGCAACCACTCTGTGGTACCAGCGCCGCAAAAAAGGCCACCTGTCGGACCCCCCCCCCCCCCCCCACTAGATGGCAAGATTCGTTCGAGCTGCACAACACTCACGATCCTTAAACAAACACGTTAACCACCCACTGGACAACCCGTGCCCGAGACATAATCAACTGAAAACCGAGATGAGACCAGCACAAAACCAAAAAACATAGCACTGCTCGAGCCCTGCCCGCTAAGCAGAAAATTTGATCCGGCTACTACCAACTCGCACAAGAGATGGGACCTGCGCAAGGGATAACGCCATTGCAGATAGACAGGTCCACTAAGACTAAGACATATGACCTCTGAACCGTAAGCGATTTGTTCAATTACCGTACTTAATATTTTTTTAGAGGTTGTTGATGCTGCTGTTGTGCATAGCCACAATGCGCACGTAAACTGTGTGCATTAAATAAGGCGTTGAGTGGCGGTTTAAAATAGTATATTTCCCATCCCGAGAGCGCTGACGAAGGTGGACAAGAATCTCCCAGGCGGTTATGCTATGCTTGACGTTATCTGCGTGTCGCTCACTACTGCGGGATTCACGTCGATCTCCCACCTCGTTAGCCAGCCTGTCAAGAACAAGAGCCAGTTTTTGTTGTGGGGGAGGGGCAACTGCAATGATGTTCAAGGGAGTCTTTGACGGCATATCTTACCTGACCCTGTCTAACCTTACATGTCCGACCAGTATGTTTTACCTGACCCTGGCTAACCTAACATGTCTGACCAGTATATTTTACTTGACACTAACTAACATGTCCGACCAGTATGTTTTACCTGACACTAACTAACATGTCCGACCAGTATGTTTTACCTGACACTAACTAACATGTCCGACCAGTATGTTTTACCTGACACTAACTAACATGTCCGACCAGTATGTTTTACCTGACCCTGACTAACATGTCCGACCAGTATGTTTTACCTGACACTAACTAACATGTCCGACTAGTATGTTTTACCTGACACTAACTAACATCTCCGACTAGTATGTTTTACCTGACCCTGACTAACATGTCCGACCAGTATGTTTTACCTCACCCTGACTAACATGTCCGACCAGTATGTTTTACTTGACCCTGACTAACATGTCCGACTAGTATTTTTACCTGACACTAACTAACATATCCGACTAGTATGTTTTACCTGATCCTGACTAACATGTCCGACAAGTATGTTTTACCTGACACTAACTAACATGTCCAACTAGTATGTTTTACCTGATCCTGATTAACATGTCCGACCAGTATGTTTTACCTGACACTAATTAACATGTCCGACTAGTATGTTTTACCTGACACTAACTAACATGTCCGACGAGTACGTTTTACCTGATTCTGACTAACATGTCCGACTAGTATGTTTTACCTGACACTGACTAACATTTCCGACCAGTATTTTTATCTGACCATGACTAACATGTCCGAGTAGTATGTTTTACCTGACACTGACTAACATGTCCAACCAGTATGTTTTATCTGACCCTAACTAACATGTCCGACCAGTATGTTTTACCTGACCTTGACTAAGATGTCCAACCAGTATGTTTTATCTTACCTTGACTAACATGTCTGACCATTATGTTTTATCTGACCCTAACTAACATGTCCAACCAGTCTGTTTTACCTGGTCCTGACTAACATGTCCGACCAGTATATTTTGCCTGACCCTCACTAACATATTCGACCAGTATGTTTTACCTGACCCTGACTAACATTCCCGATCAGTATGTTTTTCTTAACTCTGAGTAACATGTCCGATCAGTATGTTTTGTCTGACCCTGATTAAGATGTCTGGTCATTATGTTTCACCTGACCTTGACTGAATTGGCTGATCAGTATATTTTGAATGACCAGACTAACATGTCTGATCAGTATGTTTTGTCTACCAGACGTAATCCTTCACTCATCATCTTGTAGGGGTAAAATAATTATTTCGCCGACGTAGATCAAAGATCCTTCTGCACTATTATGAGTTATACAATCTTGATGTCATGGAAACTGCAAAACTACATGCAAATTTTCCTCGAGGATTCTGGAGATGCTAGATGTCAACTGAGGGGATGAGTTTTGAAACAAATAATAATTATACATTTTCTAATCCATTTGTTCATTCCTGTCAACGTTTTGTTAATTATAAATTGTTACACTCATTTCTTAAACTCACTCACTCTTCTGTTTACTATAAATTCTCACACTCATTTGAACTATTATTAAAGGTAAAGGTAGTTCCAATACATGGACTGCTGGCGCGGATAAAGTGTTAGAGACGTCATTATTCCAGGTTGTTTGTTAGATACAATGGCCAGTTCCTTTTCTCGCTGCTCTGTTCTTCCATAACAGCAAGCCATGTACCCATTTACAGCTTTATCGACTGGAGAAGGCCTGTAATATAAATGAATCCCTTTACCGTGAAAAGCAAGTGCTGTACTACTATACTAATATGTCTCTCTTGGAGAAGAGATTGACGTCTGGTCAGGGAAAACATATCGATCAGAAATGTTAGGGTCAGGCAAAACATATCGATCAGACATGTTAGGGTCAGGCAAAACATACCAATAAGGTATGTTAGGGTCAGGCAAAACATTCTGGTCCTACTTGTTAGTCAGGGTCAGGTATCATATATTAACAATGATCCCCACCACAATTTCCCCTAGGTCGAGCTGTTTTCATTTCAGTCTAGCAAGGTGAGAGATTGACATGATCCCCATAGTAGTGAGCGACACGCAGATGAAACTAGTCATAGCACACCCACCTGGATGACCCCGTTCCACCTTCATCATCACAGCATGTGAAGAAAGCTAGCGCGGCCTGGCACGCTACACCCTTTTTAGGGCGCACGAAAAACGAATAACACTCAGTGTGAACATTCAACAACAACAGCAATATGTCATTCGAATTGTCATTACATTATAAAGTATATAACGTTCATATTGCGCAGTTCAACTAGTGTTATTTATATCGTTGAGGCCTCTTAATCCTGCATTCGACAAACACTTTGCTGACAGTTAGACCAACGTCAACAATTATAAAGTAAATGGTCCCTAGACCTAAACACTTACTCCTTCTCATTTTCCCAACCGTTTTGGATTTTCATTGGTCACATTCGTTCTTAGCTTAATATTGTAAAGTTAAATCACACACACAATCACCCATTAATTGTCTTGTTCCCACATACACTCTAGCCTAATAGTTCTTAATTAATTCACTCTCACAGTATTAGTCTTAAGTTAATCACTTTCTCACTCTGGCCTTACGGTTTTTATGATAACTGACGCTCCCACTCTGAGCTTGTGATAGCTAAGTTTAAAAAGGCAAAGGCCGCCGTCCATCGTAGAGGATGATGGCATAATTAATTTTGCTAGCGCTATTTTTAGTAAGGATTAACTGCGCTACTTTTCATCCTGACTCTCTCGTCTCGAGCCGCCCGACCCCAGTGGCAAGTCAAGGACAAAAATACTAGTGGGCGACTACGAGGTGCAGGGGACTCCGCATCAAGCACCCGTGAAAAAGACGGCAGAGTCCGGAGACGAACCCACACCACCTGATCACGAGGCCGACGGCTTAACCACTTCGCCACGGAATCCCCACAATTGCTAAGTTAACCTACACACTAAATCTGACTCTATGGTTCTTAAATTAACTCACACACTCACTCAGTTCAACCGAAAACATCCACTCAGTTCAACCATCCACTCAGTTAAACCATCCACTGAGTTCAACCATTCACTCAGTTAAACCATCCACTCAGTTCAACCAAAATCATCCACTCAGTTCAACCATTCACTCAGTTAAACCATCCACTCAGTTCAACCATCCACTCAGTTCAACTATCCACTCTCTTCAACCATCCAATCAGTTCAACTATCCACTCAGTTCAACCATCCACTCAGTTAAACCGAAAACATCCACTCAGTTCAACTATCCACTCAGTTAAACCATCCACTCAGTTCAACCGAAAACATCCACTCAGTTCAACTATCCACTCAGTTCAACCATTCACTCAGTTCAACCATCCACTCAGTTCAACTATCCACTCAGTTCAACCATCCACTCAGTAGTTATCTAAGCTAATCAATATCGGTATAGTATCGATCTCACCTGCAGATGCGAGCATAATTTAAATGTCACTCCAGATGACGTAGTATAGGTACAAGCGTTTAGTTTACCCTAATCAGTACTTAGGAAATCCTGAATATTGTTATTGACAGTCTGGTCTTAGCACCAATGGCTTTTACACTATTTTGTTGCCCGCTTTGTGCACAACCTTGTCTAGTCGTTTGCTACCCCGCACAATGCAGGAAGCTATGTCCCTATTATATTTAACCCGAGAACCATTCGAACGTCGAGGAGAGTCAATTGAAAGACGAACAGCAGGATGCACATTAATTCTCGAGATCGAACAGCAGGAAGTGGCTATTCTGAGGTTGTTAGATTGCCTATTTTCGTTCATTCTTTCTCCTAATCAAATGTTGCCTGATCTTCTCAAGTTCAGGAAAACCCGTCAAGAGCTGATATTCATACATTTCTAAGGGTCAAGATGTACCAGGTTGTGTTGCCACGTTAGCGTTCTTCGATATGGTTTTTTTTTCTTCATTTCTTGAACATCCTTGTTGGCTAATATATACAAATTATTGATGTCACAAACTGTTTAATAGTTTAATCATTGTTTTTGTCGCTTAGTTATTTGATTAGGTTTAAACGTATTTGAATTTCCCATCCACACTGACCTGTTTTCTTGAAGTCTGAAAGTCAGGCATTATTACTTGAAGCTAACATCGGAGACACCCAAATGACCTAAACACATTTCTAGCATCTAATAATGATTGAATCTGAGTTAACTGGAGCGTAATTTGACTGCATATGTTCCGATCCAGCTGAATCGTCTGAGGCAAGCACTCCAATTTGCTCTACCACCCAGAAGCTCGATTCACCTTGAAAGGTAAATGTTGTTTAATGTCAAGTTTTAAAAACGCCATTGTACTATGTTTGAGATTTTTCTTAGACACATTTACCAGCTCTCTTTCTAGTTGCGTTCTCTTCCGTGGTACTAAGTCAGGCACGTGTTTACATTAAGTAGACTGGAGCGTGGGGATTTGTCACATTAAACACGATATCTTTGCGATGAAAACTAGCGCTCTAATCACTGCGCTACTCAGCCACTCAATTCCGATATGTAGCATAGAAATGAAATGTGCTTTTATGTGAACGTATCTTACTCAGTTATTTCGACATTCATTTTTGTGTCAACCCTTACGTGTCACTATTACAATTCTCAACGAGAACGGGTCCGTTTCCCCGCTGCCCAACTTGAGGCGTTTTAACATGTCCCCTAGTCTTGTGGACTGAATTTATGTGGCTGCATACACAATGTAAATAAAACGGCGTGATATTCCATGAATCTTAATATCGATGTTAAAGCCAGTTATTAACTCCATTATTCATGTATCATATATAGGGTGTGGTTTCTATAACTTCTTTGCAGAATCATAATGGTACTCCCCACTCGGGAGACTGTTGACACGAGTCAACTGCAGGTTCGTGCAAAGCTTTGAGCTAGCGAATATTTTTGGAAATGGTCTCAGTGTGGCATGTTCCCTATTTTCTGCTCTATAAAATAGCTAGTCAACTCACTGTAACACCGGCTTAAACACTGGTTTGAGTTTGCCACCAGTCTGAGACATATATGTGTAATATTACAATTGTTGTTCAACATTTATGTGAATTGGATAACATATGGGACTCGAAGATAAATATTGGTACACCTGGGACTCGAAGATAGATGTTGGTACACCTGATGCTCGGAGATAGATGTTGGTACACTTGAGGCTCGGAGATAGATGTTGGTACACTTGAGGCTCGGAGATAGATGTTGGTACACCTGGGGCTCGGAGATAGATGTTGGTACACTTGAGTCTCGGAGATAGATGTTGGTACACCTGGGGCTCGGAGATAGATGTTGGTACACTTTAGGCTCGGATATAGATGTTGGTATACCTGGGGCTCAGAGATAGATGTTGGTACACCTGGGGCTCGGAGATAGATGTTGGTACACTTGAGGCTCGGAGATAGATGTTGGTACACTTGAGGCTCGGAGATAGATGTTGGTACACTTGAGGCTCGGAGATAGATGTTGGTACACTTGAGGCTCGGAGATAGATGTTGGTACACTTGAGGCTCGGAGATAAGATACATATTAGAATCGGTCCCGAGTTGTCCACCAAGACCCTTGTGTATGACAAAGAGAAGAATATCACCACTGTCCCACAGAGAGTATGTCGTAACAGGTGACTAACTGTGTGACATGGCATAACACCGCTCTAGTGGACTCGCACATCGTTTAACCTCTCCAATAAACTGGTTGTATACAGACTCAAGAGTCTTCTAAACCAGTATAAAAACGTTAAGTAAGTTAAGGTGCATGTAAGGCTAAGAGTTACATGTTGGAAAAGCAAACATATTACGTCTACGAAATAGAAGCAACAATGTTTACCGATCCGATATGACAATACTTCAAACTAAAACGACAAAACGCGAGAAGAGTCATAAATTGTATACAAGTATGCTAGTCTACGTGAATAGGCAGGGCTAATTAAGAAAACGTGTGTGAACTAGAGGCAGCAAGTTCTATGGCAACATGACCGGCAATGCCAATCTGCAATCCTCTAATAAGGAAACCTATGGAGACGAACGTTCATCGAAAAAGCCGGAAGTTGGAACTTACACAATTTAATGAATCCACAATCACTTTAAAATGTGAAGGAGTTTTATTTGTTCACATACTATTTTGGCGTCCTAGTTCAGTCTCGACTCACACTCTTATTTTAAGTCCCAAACAGATGACCCGTATTTCGATTGCTGACCTCGGCTCGACAACAATACGAAAATCTATTAAAACACGTTCGTTTCTTCAATCCCCTCCATTAGTGTTAGAGTGATATGTACAGAATTGCGTCTTCCATTTTGCTCAACATTTTCATACATTTCGTCTACAATTGCCGGTTGATTGCATTTCTTGCTCTTACCAAAAATGTGGATGAAATGCTAATTGTCAGATGGACTTACAATTGCTACCTTGTACATCAAGAAGGTAGACAGTTGGTTGAGAATAGAGATATGTCAATTGTTCACCAGTTGGTGTTTGAAAATGGTTGCTCCATCATTCTAATTTTTATTTTATTTAAAGAACAAGCCCACTTGCAGGAAGCCTGTATACAACAACTTGCAGTGACGGTTTCTGTGGCAATGGTTATATATGATAATGCTACTTATCACGCATACACAATTATGTAGTGGCGTGCTTGTAAGGTTACAGTGGTTCTTTTCTTTCCTCTCTGACTGCCACATATGAGTTACTAGTTTGGAACATATGAATTATTTTGTAAGCGACACTGGACTCATGAGAGCAAAGAAAAATCTACCAAGCATGCTACAAAAGTGGAATCAGTACTGACATTCCTCTGTGCACGCAGTCTGATCACACAGAACACAATACTGCAGAAGTGTCATTGTAGATGCAAGTGCAGTACGCCGCCGAAGATGGATGTGTCGGACCGAAAAGGTGCAAATATCGCAGTAAAGCTGAAACTAGCGACTGACCGCATTCTGTTCTCCGGACAACTACTTACGAAGCCCTGTTCAGAGCTTGGTAGCGGGAGATTGAGAACGTTCAGAGCTTGGTAGCGGGAGATTGAGAACGTTCAGAGCTTGGTAGCGGGAGATTGAGAACGTTCAGAGCTTGTTAGCGGATATTGAGAACGTTCAGGGCTTGGTAGCGGGAGATTGAGAACGTTCAGAGCTTGGTAGCGGGAGATTGAGAACGTTCAGAGCTTGGTAGCCGGAGATTAAGAACGAACACAAAAGCAGAAGTAGTTGCAGTACGTTGCTTCCAATTTGCTGATAGACAAACAGAAATGACGTACGAGTCGGGGAGGGTAGAATCTGTAACAAAATGGAAAACTGTCTTATGCATTATCAGAAACTGTTTCGCGCTTTTCTCTATTCCTTCTCTATTATCTCTAGTGTTGAAAGTCCTAAAGAGAGAATGTCGCTTATGGGAAATGAGCTGTCTTTGTGGATACTTTGATCATTTTTCTGAGCTGTCGTGTTTGTGAACCAATAACATCTTTGTCCTTTGTTGTCTGTCCTTTTCACTATACGAGATAGCTTCAAAAAGTTCCAGGAATAGTCTACTCGTGTTTGAATGAAAGATGATTTTATGGAGAATATATATTTATAAGTTGGTAGTGGCCTTGACGAAATGACATGGCAGACATGACCTTCACATATACTCTCGAACAGAAGTTATATAATTGTGTTTGTGTGTTGTGCTTGTTGCATTGCCAGAGTTGAAAATGTCCTTGATTGAATAATGTACAAATGTCAAATTATGTGTTTTGCTTGAGAAGTCCCCCTCAGAGACATAAACATTACTTAATAAAGCATATAGAGATACAACAATGAAGAGATCACAAGTATTTGAGAGGCACAAACGTTTTCGTGAAGGTCGTGTTAGTGCCGATGATGATGCACGTAGTGGACGACCGCCAACCTCGATCAACAATGAAAACATTGATCGTGTTCAAAACGGTATGTGTGCTCATTGAAGACTTAGTGTGGAAAAAATAGACTCAGAAGTTGGATTATCAGTTGGAATTTGCTACAATATTCTCCACAATGAACTGCACATGCACCGTGTTTGTCATCACATGGTTCCCAAAGTGTTATTTCCTGAACAGAAAGAATCGAAATTGACCCAGGCAGAAGATCTAATCACAATGGTTGACCAAGATAGCAATTTTCTCAATAACATAATCACAGATGAGACCTGGTGTGTTTTTTTTGGTACGATGATCAACCAAAACGCCAGTCTTGATCGATATTTTTTCCTTGACCAGACGTCAATCTCTTCTCCAAGAGTGACAGATTAGTATAGTAGTACAGCACTTGCTTTTCACGGTAAAGTGATTCATTTATATTACAGGCCTTTTCCAGTCGATAAGACTGTAAATGGGTACCTGGCTTGCTGTTATGGAAGAAAAGAGCAGCGAGAAAGGGAACTGACTATCGTATCTAACAAACAACCTGGAATAATGACGTCTCTAACACTTTATCCGCGCCAGCAGTCCATGTATTGGAACTACCTTTACCTTTAATAATAATTCATATGAGTGTGAGAATTTATAGTAAACAAAACAGTGAGTCAGTTTAAGAAATGAGTGTGACAATTTATAATTAACAAAACCTTGACAGGATTGAACAAATGGATGTGAGAATGTATAGTTATTATTTGTTTCAAAACTCATCCCCTCAGATGACATCTAGTATCTCCCACATTCTCGCGGACATATACATTTCGTTTTGACAAAAGCAAAGAAATAGTTAAGTTGAAAGTTTTTTTAAATTCCCAGGGTATTGTCTAATATGATGTCATTCCTGGAGGTCAAACGGTTAACAAGGAACTGTACGTTGATATCCCGTGTCGTCTAAAAGATGCAATCAGAAGAAAACGACGATACAATTGGAGAACAAACAGTTGGATTATGCTGCATGACAATGCGCCAGCACATCGACCCCAACTGGTGAAGCAGTATCTCGTAAAACACAATATGATTTCCTTGGAACATTCTCCATATTATCTAGACGTGGCACCGCTTTTTTCTTATTCCATCGACTGAAATCGGCACTGATAGGACGGCGATTCAAAGATGCTGGGGACGTTATCACCAATTCAACAAGACATCTGAAAGAGGTGTCAAGAAATGGGCTCCTCGAATGTTTCCAGCAGCTGTATGCACGTTAGCGAAAGTGTGTAGTTGCCGAATAGAACTACTTTGAAGGAAATGTAGGGTAAATAATTATATTCTAACTTAGTTCTATACAACCCTCTAATTACGGGAACTTTTTTAATCTACCTCGTATAACTGTGTAATTCATTATTTATTCTTCTTTGTTTGTACAGACAAACATGATTTCCTTATATCTCCGTTACATGGATTCCAAGTTTTTGTCAGGGCTATATGTTATAGTACAAACCACGTCTTCCTGTCATGGACCATTTGTGCCAACACAAACCCCGTCTTCTTGTCTTGGACCATTTGTACCAGCTCAAACCACGTCTTCCTGTCATGAGCCACGTGTACCAGCTAAAGCCACTTATTCCTGTCATAGACCATTTGTGCTAGATCAAACTACGTTCTCTGTCATGGACGATTTGTACCAGTTTAAGCCACGTCTTCCTGGCATGGACCATTTGTACCAGCTTAAACCACGTCCTCCTGTCATGGACCAATTGTACCAGCTCAAGCCACGTCTTCCTGGCATGGACCATTTGCACCAGCTTAAACCACGTCCTCCTGTCATGGAACATTTGTACCAGTTCAAACCACGTCTTCCTGTTGCGGCACTGGTCGTCTGGATCAGCTTAAACCACGTCTTCCTGTAGCGCCACTGGTCGTCTGGGCTAACTAGTTCAAACCACGTCTTCCTGATACGTCACTGGTCGTATGGGCCAGCTCAAACCAGATCTTCCTGTCATGTGCCATCTGCGCCAGCTCAGAACCACGGTTTCCTGTCACGTCACTGGCCAAGTCTATCAGCGCAAACTACGACATCCTGGAATAGGCCATTTGTGCCAACTCATACCACATCGTCCCTTCAATATTTGTCACAAGATCTCGTCACCCCAAATGAGTTAATCCGTCTCTTTTTCTCTTACATTTGGAGTTCCAGAATAGAAATTCCCCTGTAATACTATCACGGTGATTTCTTAATGTGATATCTAACCAACGCTAAGGCCTTCTCATCATTATATAAGTTGTCGTGTATAGTCTACTACTAAAATCGGTGTATCAGAGAGGCTAGAGACCTGACTTCACAAGACAAATAGGATTAAATCGCGACAGAAAAACTTTTAAGCGTAGCTTTCAAGCGGATATCTAGCTTTTTAAGATGAAGATAACGGCAGCGTGAAAGGCATCTGTTCACCCAACCAGTAATAATATATGAGACCTAGTATAATGGGGTTATTAATACTTCGACCCAGACGACAGTGCCGGTCATGAAACTATCTTTATATTTACCTATATCTAGAAATCGATTGGTCTTATCTTAATCTTGATGACACGTTCCTCAGCGTAGCTGCGAGTCCCAACTCCGTTTTCAGTGGACTCTATCTGGTCCTTGGAAGTATTCCTCTAGAGGCATCTTGGATGTTTTAGCGTACAGCAATGGAGTCTGACCAACGTATATGAGGTCTTCCCCGCCTTCTTTTCTTTCCTCTGGGGTACCAGACTGCTGTCTCCGTGCTCCATCAACCATCACTTCGCCGTACAATGTGACCAGTTGATCTGTGTGTTACCTTTTCTGCACGGATTACCGCATCATTCACCAGAGGCAATTGTCTTATGTCAACATTATTGGAGACTTGCTTACGTTGCTTCTGGAGAAGGCTTCTGAATAAGCGTCTCTCAAAGGAGGCCTGGGTCACTCTTAGTTTGTCCTCTATGTATCTTGTTATTGTCTACGTCTCCCAACCGTATAACATCGCAAGGAGTACAGTGTAATTGAAGAGGGAGGCTCGTAGGTCCTGACAACCGTCCTGGACCGTGTTAATAGACGAGAGGACTGCTCAACCCGAGCTGCAACGTCTTGTCAGTTCAGGATCCAGGCATTTCTCTATACTCAGACGATAGAAGTACTCTTTGACATCCTATAATCGTACCTCGCCAAAGAAGATGAAATCACAAGTGGCCAAGCAATTGAGTACAATTTTGATCCTCGAGATATTCATCTCCAGTTCCGCTTTCCTTCCTTCTCCATCGAGTAACTGCATCATTTAGTTGGCTTCTGCTGCTGACTCTATAATGTGCACTATGTCATCAGCATGAATATAGATATTTAATATTCTTAATGTGTAATCATGGTATTCAATCCGGAAAAACATGTGCCTGACGCCAGGTAGCGAAATGTTGCCCAAACCCCTATTTGTCCTTCAATCCGGAACAGCACGTGTATGACGTCAGATAGCCAAATGTTGCTCAAACACCTCTCTGTCCTTCAATCCGGAACGGCATGTGTCTGACGCCAGGTAGCCAAATGTTGCTTAAATCCAAATACGTCCTTCGTCCTGTAATAATATATAAGATTATTGCCTCTCGCAGACCATCCTTCCATCTCATTGATGGGCGTCCAGGTGGACGTTTGTAGGTGCTGGGTACCAGGTCGTCGCTTTTTCGTGTCCATCTATTGTCTGGCATGTCCACGTGTCTAGCCCATTTGTACCATCTATTCAGCAAAGTATCCAGGTCTGGAATGTGAGTGTAATAAAGACAAACGCTAAGACTAACGCTCTGTTTAGGGAGTAGAAGTAGCCCGTTTCCCCAACACCAAACCTTCTTGCAGCGAGGCGTGATCATCATTTTAAATGACATGATGGGCACTGGGATTCTTCGTCTTCTTCATTGTAGGGTTTCAAAAATCAACTTGAATCTACCAGAAGAAAACAGTTGTTAGTCTGAGGTTATCTCAACACAGCTTGACCAGAAATGGTATTAGCGATGACCAAATATGCCTTCTTTGTTATTCGTGCTTTGGACACTTCTGTTGGAGAAGATCGGCCTCCACCTTATCAGTGCCGCAGACACATCTGTCGGTTGTTTCGTCCTTTGTTTGTTGATCACGTAGTATCTATTGTGGTCTGAAGATTAAAGATTACTACCCGCTCACCTTCGTTGAGCTGATCATATATGTGTTATTTGGTTGTTGACATGTGTGCTTTGCTACCCACATGTTCATATATATACAACTACTATAACTTGACCTCTTTATAAGTTATACCTATATCAGGTTGAGGTAGCATTTCGCCTTCTTTGGACAGTATGTCAACCTCTGTTTCATTGTCAAGAATGAGATGGAACTGAGTCGATCACAACTCGCTTAAACAGGCGACGGTATATAGAGCATTAGTTAGGTATGCATTTGTGTGGCTCACAAGTAGAGAAATCAGTGACATGACATGCGGAGAGTACCGATTGTTTCTCTGTATTTTTAATCTGTCATTGGAACTACTGAAGCAGCTTTTAAGGACTCTACCTCTGCTTTGTAGTAACTTAAATATTTTCCGGTTGCCACTGATAGCTTTCTTTGTGTACTGTTTTTAGGCTTTGAAAGATCCTGTCACCTCCCTTCTCGGTTCCATCTGTATATTCATGGTTCCAGCTACGGATTTGGTAGTGTTTCTCTCTGTGTTTGATAAGTATGACATTTCTTTCTGTTTCTGTATATTTTTTCACACTGACGGAAATGTTTTTTATTCGCTCTGGGAAGCTCTGTTTTATTCCTGTGGGAATCAGTTCTGTTGCGTACATGGGTTTTATTTGTAATGTATCATTTATAGAAAATGTTCTCCACTTTGCTTTCAATGATCCTACAAAGTTGCTGCTTTTTGCCCTTCAATGTTTGCTGACTCGCAATTTCGTGTAGTTCTCCAATGGGCTTTCTTCTTATTCACCCTGTTATGATTCTCATTGTTTGGTTTGGATTCTTCTTGATTTGTCCACGTTTGATTTGGCTGCAATTGTCCATGCTCCTATGTTCTAATAACGGTCTCACATATTCATTTCACAGCTGTTTTAATACACATTCATCTGCTCCAAAAGGTGTCTCATCATTTTGTTTTCATGACTGACATTCTTTGCCATAAACGCATCAGCATCTCTAAATCTGTTTTCCTTATCTCTACTTTCAGAAGCAACACTTAAAACACGAGGATTTTCATAACAGATTTTCTAAATTTAGATTTAGTTCAGAGTTCGGTGGTTTGTTTGAGAGGAAAAATATTGTCTTTGTGGTTTTTTTCAACAATTATTCTTAATTGCCATACCCTGTTAAACACCTGCATTAGTATTAGAGCGTGATGTATCAGAATGCATGCAGTTGTGATGTTTTCTTCAGAGATCCACGATACTAAATCACCTACTACAAAGAGAGCTGTGCATGATTTTAGAAATGTTGTAGGCGGTTGCAGCACAGGTCGGATATAATCTGGTGGGTCATGTTTAGGTAAAATGAAATTAAGTTACGGTCGCTGAAGTATTTGTGTCATTACATTAAGGCCGCTGAGTAATAGGTGTGATAAAGTTTAGGTGTGATGAAGTTAAAGTCGCTGAAGTACAGGTGTATGTCGTTCAGGTCGCTGAAGTACAGGTGTGATGAAGTTAAGGTCGATGAAGTATTGGTGTGATGAAGTTCAGGTCGCTGAAGTACAGGTGTGATGAAGTTAAGGTCGCTGAAGTAATGGTGTGATGAAATTAAAGTCGCTGAAGTACAGGTGTAATGAAGTTTAGGTGTGATGAAGTTTAGGTACGATGAAGTTTAGGTGTGATGAAGTTTAGGTGTGATGAAGTTTAGGTGTGATAAAGAAACAATGGCTGAAGTTTAGGTATGATGAAGTTTAGGTGTGATGAAGTTTAGGTGTGATGAAGTTTAGACGTGGTGAAGTTTCGGTGTGATGAAGTTTAGCTGTGGTGAAGTTAAAGTCGCTGAAGTACAGGTGTTTGGCGTTCAGGTCGCTGAAGTACAGGTGTGATGAAGTTAAGGTCGCTGAAGTACAGGTGTGATGAAGTTAAGGTCGCTGAAGTACATGTGTGATGAAGTTAAGGTCGCTGAAGTACAGGTGTGATGAAGTTAAGGTCGCTGAAGTACAGGTGTGATGAAATTAAGGTCGCTGAAGTACAGGTGTAATGAAGTTTAGGTGTGATGAAGTTTAGGTGTGATGAAATTTAAGTGTGATGAAGCTTAGGTGTGATGAAGTTTAGGTGTGATGAAGTTTAGGTGTGATGAAGTTTAGGTGTCATGAAGTTTAGGTGTGATGAAGTTTAGGTGTGATACAGTTTAGGTGTAATGAAGAAACAGTGGCTGAAGTTTAGATGTGATGAAGTTTAGGTGTGATGAAGAAACAGTGGCTGAAGTTTAGGTGTGATGAAGAAACAGTGGCTGAAGTTTAGGTGTTATGAAGTTTAGGTGTAATGAAGTTTAGGTGCGATGAAGTTTAGCCGTGGTGAAGTTTCGGTGTGATGAAGTTTAGCTGTGTCGAAGTTTAGGTGTGGTGAAATTTAGGTGTGAAGAAGTTTAGGTGTGATGAACCTCAGCTCTAGTGAAGTTTAGGTGTGATGAAGTTTAGGTGTGATAAATTTAGTGTCATGCAGTTAAGGAGTGATGAAGTTTGGGTGTGATGAAGTTTAGGTGTGATGAAGTTTAGCTGTGGTGAAGTTAAGGTGTGATGAAGTTTATCTGTGGTGAAATTTAGGTACGATGAAATTTAGGTGTGATGAAGAAACGGTGGCTGAAGTTTAAGTGTGATGCAGTTAATGAGTGATGAATATAAGGTAGCTGAAGTATAGGTGTGATTAAGTTAAGGTCGATGAAGTGAAGATGTGATGAATATACGGTCCCTGAAAAATATGTGTGGTGAAGATGAGGTCGCTAAAGTAAAGGTATGATGAATTTTAGGTATAATGAAGTTAAGATCGCTGAAGATTAGGTGGGATAAAGTTTAGGTGTGATGAAGTTTAGGTGTGATGAAGTTAAGGTTGCTGAAGTTGAAGTGTAATGAAGATACGGTCGCTGAAGTATAGGTGTGATGAGGTTTAGGTGTGATGAAGTTTAGGTGGGATGAAGATAAGGTCGCTGAAATGTAGGTGTGATGAGGTCTAGGTGTGATGAAGTTTAGGTGTGATGAAGAAACGGTGGCTGAAGTTTAAGTGTGATGAAGTTTAGGTGTGATGACGTTTAGGTGTGATGACGTTCATGTCGCTGAAGTATAGGTGTGATGAAGTTTAGGTGTGATGAAGTTCATGTCGCTGATGTAAAGGTGTGATGAAGTTTAGGTGTGATGAAGTTTAGGTGTGATTTCGTTTAGGTGTGATGAAGTTTAGGTGTGATGAAGTTAAAGTCGCTGAAGTATAGGTGTGATGAAGTTTAGGTATGATGAAGTTTAGCTGTGATGAAGTTTAGGTGTGATGAAGTTTAGGTGTGATGAAGTTTAGATGTAATGAAGTTTAGGTGCGATGATGTTTAGGAGTGATGACGTTTAGGTGTGATTACGTTTAGGTGTGATGAAGTTAATGTCGCTGAAGTATAGATGTGATAAAGTTTAGGTGTGATGAAAATGAGGTCGTTGAAGTTTAGGTATAATGAAGTTAAATTCGATGAAGTATAGGAGTTATGAAGTTAAGGTGTGATGAATATAAGGTCGTAGAAGTGTAAGTGTTATGAAGGTAAGGTCGCTGAAGTGTAAGTTTGATGAAGATAAGGTCGCTGAAGTAAAGGTGTGATGAAGATAAGGTCCTTGAAGTACAAGTGTGATGAAGATAAGATCGCTGAAGAATATGTGTGATGAAGATAAGATCGCTGAAGTACAGATGTGATGAAGATAAGGTCGCTGAAGTAAAGGTGTGGTGAAGATAAGGTCGTAGAAGTGTAAGTGTTATGAAGGTAAGGTCGCTGAAGTGTAAGTTTGATGAAGATAAGGTCGCTGAAGTAAAGGTGTGATGAAGATAAGGTCCTTGAAGTACAAGTGTAATGAAGATAAGATCGCTGAAGAATATGTGTGATGAAGATAAGATCGCTGAAGTACAGATGTGATGAAGATAAGGTCGCTGAAGTAAAGGTGTGGTGAAGATAAGGTCCCTGAAGTACAAGTGTGATGAAGATAAGATCGCTGAAGAATGTGTGTGATGAACATACGGTCGCTGAAGTACAGGTGTGATGAACATAAGGTCGCTTAAGTACAGGTGTGATGAAGATAAGGTAGCTGAAGTAAAGGTGTGGAGAAGATAAGGTCCCTGAAGTACAAGTGTGATGAAGATAAGGTAGCTGAAGAATGTGTGTGATGAAGATAAGGTCGCTGAAATATAGATGTGATGAAGACCAGGTCGTGAAAGTGTAGGTTGGTCAAGTTAAGATATCTGAAGGTTAGCTGTGTAGAAGATAAGGTCCCTAAGAAAAGATGAGGGAAGTTAAGATCGCTGAAGTTTAGGTGGGTGAAGTTTAAATGTGTGAATTATAGTTATTAGTTTTGCTGGATTATGTTGTGAAGTTTAGATGGTAGAGTTTTGGTGGAGGAGAACTTGTAAGGTGGTGCAGTGGCAGACAATGATGAGAATAAGACAATGAAATGTTAATCTCTAAAAGAAAAACCGCACTTTATGGAACAAGTCATGTAATAATAAAAATCAGAAAGAATAAATGCAGGAAACAAAAAAGGCCTTCAGTCAAGAATAATTTACTCAGAATTGACCAGAAAGTACTACATTTGTTATCCTCGTGTTGTATCCCAACAACACACGATCAGTGTTTCACCTGCTAACAGGGAGATCGCGTAATCTCACGATTCCTGAAGACGAATGAGGAAATTTCTCAGAGACAGCAGATTAAACTGTAGTCTCCCGATTACCTGGATCGAAATGCTCTGACGTTGTTTAGGCTAGGGTTAACTTTATCTATTTTCCGTGAACATTATCTCTGACCTTCCATTTACAGACAAGTTTGGCTTTGTTTTGTTTGTAGGGTCTCTATGAATGAATAGAAGTCTTTGTTAACGAGAGTTCTGCTTGGATACATTGTTTATATGCACTGTGTACATTTATTCTATGCAGGAGTGGTTTAGTATATGATATATCTTGTTAGTCTTAGTCTTAGCCAACTTGTTCTTCTACAGGTGCATTTGCCCTTGTGCAGGTCCCAGCTTTGGCGTGAGCTGGATGTAGCCGGGAGGATTTCTTGCTTAGCTGGTTTAGCTTGAGCAGATTATTACTCCCCTGAGGAGAGTGGTAAACCGATGTGAGTGTCCATCTTAATAGACTCAAACACTAGAGCAAAGTAGATGCACAGTTTCTTAGGCGCCATCTATGCTGCTCTTTACAAACTACCTAACAATAGCCGGTTGGATGCCATTTCACACAGTTAGTCAGCTCACACAGTTAGTCAGCTCACACAGTTAGTCAGCGCGCACAGTTAGTCAGCTCACACAGTTAGTCAGCTCACACAGTTAGTCAGCTCACACAGTTATTCAGCTCACACAGTTAGTCAGCTCACACAGTTATTCAGCTCACACAGTTATTCAGCTCACACAGTTAGTCAGCTCACACAGTTATTCAGCTCACACAGTTAGTCAGCTCACACAGTTAGTCAGCTCACACAGTTAGTCAGCTCACACAGTTAGTCAGCTCACACAGTTAGTCAGCTCACACAGTTAGTCAGCTCACACAGTTATTCAGCTCACACAGTTAGTCAGCTCACACAGTTAGTCAGCTCACACAGTTAGTCAGCTCACACAGTTAGTCAGCTCACACAGTTAGTCAGCTCACACAGTTATTCAGCTCACACAGTTAGTCAGCTCACACAGTTATTCAGCTCACACAGTTATTCAGCTCACACAGTTATTCAGCTCACACAGTTATTCAGCTCACACAGTTAGTCAGCTCACACAGTTAGTCAGCTCACACAGTTAGTCAGCTCACACAGTTAGTCAGCTCACACAGTTAGTCAGCTCACACAGTTATTCAGCTCACACAGTTAGTCAGCTCACACAGTTAGTCAGCTCACACAGTTAGTCAGCTCACACAGTTAGTCAGCTCACACAGTTAGTCAGCTCACACAGTTAGTCAGCTGACACATTTAGTCAGCTCACACAGTTAGTCAGCTCACACAGTTAGTCAGCTCACACAGTTAGTCAGCTCACACAGTTAGTCAGCTGACACATTTAGTCAGCTCACACAGTTAGTCAGCTCACACAGTTAGTCAGCTCACACAGTTAGTCAGCTCACACAGTTAGTCAGCTCACACAGTTATTCAGCTCACACAGTTAGTCAGCTCACACAGTTAGTCAGCTCACACAGTTAGTCCGCTCACACAGTTAGTCAGCTCACACAGTTAGTCAGCTGACACATTTAGTCAGCTCACACAGTTAGTCAGCTCACACAGTTAGTCAGCTCACACAGTTAGTCAGCTCACACAGTTAGTCAGCTGACACATTTAGTCAGCTCACACAGTTAGTCAGCTCACACAGTTAGTCAGCTCACACAGTTAGTCAGCTCACACAGTTATTCAGCTCACATAGTTATTCAGCTCACACAGTTAGTCAGCTCACACAGTTAGTCAGCTCACACAGTTAGTCAGCTCACACAGTTATTCAGCTCACACAGTTAGTCAGCTCACACAGTTAGTCAGCTCACACAGTTATTCAGCTCACACAGTTATTCAGCTCACACAGTTAGTCAGCTCACACAGTTAGTCAGCTCACACAGTTAGTCAGCTCACACAGTTAGTCAGCTCGCACAGTTAGTCAGCTCACACAGTTAGTCAGCTCACACAGTTAGTCAGCTCACACAGTTATTCAGCTCACACAGTTAGTCAGCTCACACAGTTAGTCAGCTCACACAGTTAGTCAGCTCACACAGTTAGTCAGCTCACACATTTAGTCAGCTCACACAGTTAGTCAGCTCACACAGTTAGTCAGCTCACACAGTTAGTCAGCTCACACAGTTAGTCAGCTCACACATTTAGTCAGCTCACACAGTTAGTCAGCTCACACAGTTAGTCAGCTCACACAGTTAGTCAGCTCACACAGTTAGTCAGCTCACACAGTTAGTCAGCTCACACAGTTAGTCAGCTCACACAGTTAGTCAGCTCACACAGTTAGTCAGCTCACACAGTTAGTCAGCTCACACAGTTAGTCAGCTCTTACTACATGCTCTCCGTGGGGCAGTTGTTCTATTCTTGTGCGTATCATTCACAAAGACAACGACGAATCACTCGCGCCTTTTTTAAGTTAATTTCCTATATTTGATCTACGTGTTGGTACCTAATACCAAGTTCACTCTCTGGTAGCGACACGTTCTAATCTTCCTAGATATAAATGAATACCGGACTTACAAAAAGGAAAAACAATGCAGCGAGGAAGGGGCATGGGCACCGCCACCTCTTGTAATGCTGTGAGCTAATCACCTATCTGCATGATTGTGATAGCATGTATGCGTTCTCTTTCAGAATTATTTCGGTAGCAGTATGTAATGAGGTTGCACGTTCTATAAACAACCGTATTAAGTCTTCTTTTACCCTTTGACGATAATGGTGCAGAAGTTATGTAATTACCATCCACGTTAGGGATATTTTATATTTATGTTGTCCTTCGCTCTCCTTTTTGTGTTCTCTAACATTGAACGTTTTGATACATTTACGATAGGCTGTTACGAAATTCCAGAGTTACGATACGCAGACAATACAGTGATACTATCAAGAGGTGTAGAAGGACTAGAGCAGCTAATTTCAGCCGTAAATAGACACAGTAAAGATCAAAACATGTTTATAAACATACATAAAACAAAGATAATGACCACCGACAAAACTCAATGTCGACATAAATTGACAGTGAGTGGTGAGGAAATTGATGAGGACAAGCATTTTAAATATCTGGACTCCAAAATTGACAAAAATGGCGACTGCTCTAAAGAATTCAGAAGAAGACTAGCCATGACAACGCATAAACTGAACAGCCTGAAGAAATTATGGCAGAACACCAACAAAACGACAAAAGTAAAAGTGTTGAGAGCCTGTGTTTTTCCTGTGGCAGCTTATGACTGCGAATCATGGATTTTTATCAAAACATCTAAACAAAAAGAATCGAATCATTCGAGTCAAAATGTTGCACAAAGATCATAAAAATATTATGGACAACAACAAAAATACAAATATAGACATTCGGCAAGAGTTGAGCATAGAGGAGAACTGGTTTATCAATTCCATTTTGACAAGAAAATGTAAATACTTTGGTCACATCAAGATACACAACGGTAGAGAGAATAGTTATGGAAGGTATGGTGCCAGAAAAAGTGGCAGGGGTAGACCAAGAAGATGATGGCACCAAGATATCCAGGAATGCCTAGATATGACTGTGGCGGAGGCTAGAGTTTTGGCAAGGGACAGAGCTTCTTTCAGACAGATGATGGGAGCGACGTTCAATAAAGGACATGATACATGATGATGATGAACTTGTTTATTGTTAATATAAATAATTGGTGTTATCAAGTGGACTTACGTGTTTGTTTTGAGGACGTCACAAAAACTGCGTGAAGACCGAATGAAACAGTCTAAATCTTCTTTTTAACCCCAGACAAAACAGTTTATTCACTACGTTATTTATGGGTCATGTATGCTTTTATTTGATTATAGACATATCTTCACATTTAAACGTTGCTAGTCTATGGTTTATTTTAGGGGAAATTGAGGGGAGTGCGGGGAAAGAGAAAGGGGAAGGGGGAGGGGGCGGCAGGCCGGAACGACATGGAACCGACGATAGATACACATTCTGTCATGTAATCAGGTTATGTATGAGGTATGGGGAGAATGTATAAATTACTAAGGAACGCGTGGGCGAATGGTTTCGATGTTTTCTTGTTGACAAGGTCAGGCACATTTTGTTATTCTATTGGAGATGAATTAAACAAACATCACACGACGTGGCGACAGCAGTTGTGTGGCCTTTATTTATCAGCTTTTCCAACCCCTGGACTACCTCTGCAATTGGATTAAAGACGTACGACAGTGCGACATTATTTGGACGACCCTGACATACATACAGACACCTACAGAAGGGAAACAGAAAAGACAATCCGCAAAATAACAAATTCATTATTAACGATTTTGAATGGCGATAAAAGAAAATGAACGAATTTTCCTAAATAGAGATACAACACGGACAGATCACCGGAATGAAGTCAGCAAGCAGTATGATCAGCAGGATGTCAGGAATGTAATCTTCAAACTGAAATTTGGACATGTGTTGTCCATGTACTGATAAATGATGTTTGGTCGGCATATAATCTAGATACACGAATAAATATCATTCTGGTTCAGGTTGGAGTAGAGTTTACATTACAACTGGGGGTGAAGGATTTCAGCTGTTTATGGAATTCAGAGGTGCCTGATGACTGGCGTATCAGATATGCACTCCTACTTCTTACCCTGATAATAGCATTTGATATGGAGGTTGCAACTAACAGTGTGAGCTCCTTCATCTTGCCGGTTTGTTAGAATCTGGAATTAACGATTGGCAGTTCTAGTCGAAAACACGGCTACCCCAATAAAGAGACAATTGCATTCCGCAAAGGGAACTTCCTATTAATAAGGTATTTCTTTTTATGCCACGCCCATTTTTATGTGCCTCCTTTTTTTGCAACTTCTCCTTTTTTTGCCTCTCCCGTTTTTGCCGTCTCCTTTTTGCTCTGTCTCGTTTATGCTCTGTAGCCTTATCCCTCTGTATCCTTTTCCCTCTGCATTCTTATCCCTCTGTTTCCGTTTTCCGCTGTATCCTTTTCCCTCTGCATTCTTATCCCTCTGTATCGTTTTTCCTATGTATGCTTTCTCCTTTGTATCTTTCCATCTGTATCTTTTTCCCTCTGTATCTTTTTCTCTCTGTATCCTTTTCCCTCAGTATCCTTTTTCCCTCTGTATCCATTTCCCCTCTTTGTATCCTTTTCCCTCTGTATAATTTTTCCCTATGTATCCTTTTCCTTCTGTATACTTTCCCTCTGTATCCTTTTCCCCTCTAAATCCTTTTCCGTCTGTATAATTTTCCCTATGTATCATTTTCCCTATGTATTCTTTTCTCTCTTTATCCTCTTCCCTTTGTATCCTTTTTCCTTTGTATCCTTTTTGTGCAAGGCATCCTTTTTGCGCTGTTATCTTTCGGTTCTGTATCATTTTCCCCTGTCGCCTTGTTTGCTCTGTATTCATTTCTCTCTGTATACTTTTTGCTTTGTATAATTTTTTCCTTCTATCTTTCTTTCATTTGTACCATGTATCCTTTGTGCCGTGTTCCTTTTTGCTAAATATAAAACATAGACCGACTACTGCAAATGCCCACACTCCTCACCCTGCATCCACCGTTCAGGGAGACTGTACCAAAGTACATACTAGCGCTACTGAAATAATGTGTTGTACATAATGAAGTCGCTGATCCCATGCACAAGCCTCTGTCGTCCTTTTTACGACATGTTTGGAAGATTGCACTACTCTGATTACGACTAGCGTAGTATAAACAATTGATAGATGTTAATGGTCCTAAACTGCATTAGAGGTACCACCATGTTGACGGTAAGGCATATAGTTGGACTGATGTTATTACATTGTAGCCATTCACTGGCATAGGCTAAAGGCTATGTATCATTATCATTACAAACACTAGGGAAAGAGCTTCAAGAGAAAGATGTGCTCTCAAGATATCACAATATCACATACATACACACTCAAATACACATGTACGGTCCGCACACACGCATACACTATATATATATATATATACACACTTTACAATTTCAGCAACTTATGTGTTACTATCTGTGGTGTATGATTGTGCATGTGTACGCCTGGATGCATGTGTATGAGTGATGTGTGTGTGTGTATGAGTGATGTGTGTGTATGTTAATCTACGTGTCTAAATTGTTCTATACTTTAAAAAAAAATTAAACATAGGAACGAGGAAGTGATAGTCGAACTGTGTAAAGTATTAGTTAGACCTAAATTGGAGTACTGTATACAGGTGTGGAGTCCTTATCGTATGGAAGATATAAATATGCTGGAAAGGATATAAAAAAGACAGACAAAACTGATAGTGAGATTCCAGAATTACAGTTATGAGGAAAGACTCAGAAATGAGAAGAATTCGAGGTGACTTAATACATGTTTATAAGATAATTAAAGGAACGAACAAATTATACTAGAACATGTTTTTTTTTCAAAATACAACCACCTACAAGAACAAGAGGACATTCCTACACATTAACTAAAGGAGAGGTCCAGGTTAGATGTTAGGATATATATTTTTAGTTAGAGAGTGGGGAATGCTTGGAATACATTGGCACATGAAGAAGTGGAGGCAGGGACAGTTTATTCATTTCAGAATAGATTGGATGTGCATAGCTTTTAGAGCAAGGAAATGTAAATGATACTCGTTGTATACAGACTCTGCAGAGTCTTCTAAACCAGTAAACATACATTAGTTAAAGTTATATCTTCACCCTCTGTACCTACAGTATTTACACAGCCGAAACCAGCACTCATCTTAAATGAAATCCTAGTATCCCAAAAACACAGGAGAGGGCTAGGATAGATACAACTCATTCGTATTAATTAACTCTCATTGGTGGCCTGAAAGAACCTATTTTCTTAAGTTTATCTCAGCGGTTAACCTGCCACTGACTGGATGTCGGGCAGTTAATTATTTTCGGTACTAAGAAACTAGGAACTGTAACTACTGCTAGTACTCATGATTTGTCTGATTTGTTCCTTCCCTTCTATTCTGGAATCTTCAATACAAGAGTTCTCCAACTGCGTGTCGTGGCAACTTGTCAGGCAAATGAACTGCTTTGTGTGTCCAAAGGTGCGGCATAGTGAGCATTTAACTACGTCTTTTCAAAAGATAGATGTAGTGCCACAGCAGACACGGCAGGCTTCGCGGAGACTTCATTGTACGAGTATCTAATAGAGTATCGAAACCATCATACTTGAGTACTGGAAGAGTCAATGATGCCCCCATAGCTATCCCTTTACCACCTTCCTGTCTCCCCTCTTTCAATGTTTCAGTATTGTTCTTGTACCTACCTGTTACTACTCAAATGTTGCCACTTGAGTTATTTGTTCATGTAATTTAATATTTTATGACTACGCTTTTTAAGACAGTGTGATGTGGTCTACTGTGAATCTCGGGAGAATAAAATGATGAGGATTGTGCGTATAGCTAATAATTTCAATAAGGATAACACAGTGTCCCAGAAACCAAAACAACGTTAATGTATTCATGTTTTTCTGCCAGTAGAACTGACACTATTATGTCTCCCTGCCCCTCTGCTACAGTCCTTGTCTATTTCCATCTCATTATATCTTCGCAGCTTTTGATTAGAGTTCTGTCTCAGAGCTATGCTTCAGTTTTTGGTTCAATGCATCCTTAATATGCGTAACCCAATATCATGTCTTGTTTTCCCTATTTGCCTCGCCAATGATGTTGATGATACATGTGTTGTTAATTGTGTGTATATGTGTGTCTGCCAGAGTGATGCATGTGCGTGTGTGTGAATGTGTGTGTGCGTGCGTTTGTGTGTGATAGACGTGGGTGTATGTTGATACTGGGGTTTCCATAGAGATTCCAAGCAAAGCGATTGTGATTTGTGTTTCAAAATAGAATTTGTTTCTACATGTTTTCCCTAGAAAAAGTCAACTAGAAACACACCATGCTGAAATGTAATTTTCAGTTTTTATGTTTCGACCATCTTTGACCTACATCACGGACCCCACACACCACAGCAATCAATAGCTGTGTAGACCAAATTATTAACGACGGCATACAACGTGAAAGTAATTCATTAAAGCAGTTTTAAAAAGTAAAGTAATAGACAAAACAAAATCCACCTTTCTTTGTGTCTACGTATGTGGTTACTGTAGTGTAAATGAAGGACTTCAGCAAGGTTACCATTTTACTCTGGTTCGTGTTAACCTTAACATCTCAGTATTCGTACAGTATGATCGAGTAGTTGTCTGTACTGTAATACTGCAATCCTGGTGTGCATTCAGGCACATTTTGTTTCATATGCCATGAAGCCAATTGTCATCTCATCTAATAATTTGTCTCATTTGTAAATATTTGAAACTTAACTGGAGGTATAACTGGGTAGGCAGATTTGGGCCATTAGCCTTATTTGGCAGCCAATCTAAGAGAAGGTAAACTCGGGTAGACGAAGTTCGTTACCCTGTTCAGGCAGTTCGCCTAGGAGAGGAGGAACTCTGATTTTAAACCTACATGACCCGGGGAGTGCTGGCTAGTCTTAGGACGACGAGAGTATCATCGGATGTCTCGAGTAATTAGCACCTGCGGTCAACGACTCCACTGTCTTGTAGAATCCTCGGGAAAGGATAGGGCTACGAGAGTAAACCCAGACAGAAAATCTGGAGTGGTAGCACCTGAGGAGGATGGTTTAAAAAATGGGAACTCATTTCGGGAGCTGGGCTGGTGCCAAATTGTCATGCTTTGCATTCCTTTGGATTATACCAGCGAGGCCGAGAGGGGGATCCTGCAGTTTGGGCAACCCAGAGTCTCCAAATTCAGCGCCCAGTTTTGCGCCCTAAGAGGCTACTCACAAGGTGTCACGCGCATGGTCTGCAAAGGATGAGACGCTTATGAAATAAAACCTTGACATTTACATTAACTTAGCTTGATCTAAAGAACTGAATGTACATTTCAGTATATTTGATTTACCATGATAGTTTCACTAGCATAGCTTCATACTATTATATCTCATTGCTACGCACATATCTTCTCATCTCTTTGTTCACCCTCAAACTCAGTCGTCTCAAACTTGCGATCTCGAAATCGTTTTCTGTAGCTCAAGATATACTTAGCGCTTTATCGTGTGATTTGGGATTATGTAGGTTGGACAAACATATCAAAACGGCTTATCAAAGCCAGATACATGACCAAATGGGAAACCGAACATACTGGTTACACCAAAAACGATGCCTATTACCAGTTGAACCGAAGAGAGCAGGTAGTTGTCTTCACACTTCGCACTGGCCACAACAGACTGAGGTACCACCTATTCAACAAATTGAAGATAGGGTGTACCGACGAATGCCCGTGCGGTACTGGTAAAATGACCGCTGAACATCTGCTACAGAACTGCCCGACATACGAGGATCAGAGAGAGCAGATGTGGCCATTACCAGTGGAACTGCAAGACAAGCTCTATGGCAGTGGCGAGAGCCTCAGGATGACCGCCGCTTTTCTCGAAAAAATAATGGTTACTGTCTGACTGTGTACGCAGAAGAAGAAGAAGAAGGACAAACATATTATGTAATTGTGTGCCACGTTATATGTAGTGTAACGATTTCCAAAACACGAAATAAAACGCATCTTAATGTGCAAAAATGAAATAATGAAACAAATTATAATCACTATTAACAAAAAGTGCCCAGGGTACTTGGATAAATATGAAGAAAACGTGAGAAGTATATCAAAGTCAATCGTTAAGCCACTAACATCGATAATCTCTTTTTTCCTCGCGTTGTTTGGTCGTAAATTCTTCTAAAATTAAATGGTGCTCTAATCTTGCGAGAGGGAGATAACTTTTAGCATTGCCCAACTGGCAGCAGCCGCTCTTGCATTCTATAAATTATTATATCAGATATTACAATAATGAAGAGATACATTTTGAAGAAGCTATAGTTGTTAGTTACTAATTTTAACCTGCTCTTTCTACTTTTATAGTTTTTTTGGCATAGATTTACTTTACACAAGGCAGCCAGCGACTCATAGGTGGTTGTTACAATACGGTCAGTGACACATAACTGGCCAACGCCCTATTCTGTCACCAAATGGTAACCGTAGAAACAGACTACAACCATCCAGCTTGGCTTAGTGATTAAGCATCGAAGAGGAAAGGCAACCCCAGTCCTGAAAGACAGCATAATTTTAAACTAATACACAACGTCCTTTTCAGAACGAAGGCAGAAGAATAAGAAAAAGAAGAAGAAATCCAAGAAGAAGAAGAAGAAGATGAAGATGAAGAAGAAGAAGGAAAAGAAGAAGAAGAAGAAGAAGAAGAAGAAGAAGAAGAAATTAGACTCTTCTAAATAAAATGATGTCTCTTTTTTTTTCTTGCGTTCGTCTTATTTCTCTAATCCCCAAGGCGTTGTGCGTTGCACTGCAGTTTTTATTTTGCGCCTGTCGGCCCAGTGCATTCGACTTTAGCATGCATATTATGTAAGGGTCTGCTTCCTCCTGCATTTTGTAAGGGTTTGCTTCCCTGGGGTAACGACCGGTGATGTGATGGGGATCGAACCCAGCACCTTCGGTTTGTGAGATGTGCACTTAACCACTAGGCCACGCCGTCCTCAAATGATGTATAAAAAGAACGATCGTGGATGGGAAATAATTGTCTTCATCAATTGGAAAATGTGTATTTTTGTACAGATCTGAAATGCAATACTTTATTTTTTTCGTTACAGTCAACCAAAACTAGCTAACCTAGACGTTACGATAACATAGATTGCTAGCCAAAATAATGACACTGAAAAATGAGAGAGGGCACAGTTCTGATGCTGAAGCAAACATTCGTGAAACAGATCTACATGTCTTATCAAACAGCGAAAGATCATTCACAATACTACGTGTTTCCCAGGTGATCTTCTGGGTTACAATCAATGTTGTATGCCTCCTGTTGTCTCGTATGATTGTTATGTCAATCTTGTTCACCAACCTTGAGTACCCGTGTCAGTTTGAGGAATCTCTCTAGTCTATCAGGAGAGTTTTCTTCTGATTATTCCTTTATTTTCATCATCATCTGTCTCGTAACCTAGATGGTCGTTGAGGCACAGTTATTGCAGTTTGTCGAACCAGTTCCTGCCATACGTCTCGATTTTTCTGCAGGGTATTAGTTTCAGCTTTATTCCTTCCCATCGATTCTTTTATATTGTCCTCCCATCTCTTTGTTTTTATCTCCCTCTCCCACGGTTCCAAGGCACAGTGCTTTGCAGCACGTCTTGGTCAGCCCCACCGATCGTGATATATGTCCATTCCATGTCATATTTCGTGCTTGTACTATAGTCAATATATTTTTATATTGACCTAACTTCTTCCTAACCATTTCATGAACAATCGTTTTTAAGGCGATCCAAATATGAAATGCCAAGAATTCTCGCAAGCATATCATTTCCATTGAGCAAATTTTACGTTCTAGAGCAGCCGTCAGAATCCAAGTCTCACACGCGTAGAGATATACCGAGGTGACCATTGTATACATTAAAGTCAGCTTAGATTTAAGGCTAATGTTCTTATCTGTCCAGATTATTCGCAGTCTGGTCAGGGCGGTTCTTGGCTGAATGTTTGCTTTAGACCCCTCCGAATTCATTTATACTCCTAGATATTTGAACCGCGTAACACTTTAACCATAATCGGATTTAAAATACCCTCTGGGGCGTTGACTATGATCTTACTCTTACCCCCACTGATTTCCATCCCACAATTCTAGGCAGCATTGTCTATGCTTGCGACTAGCCTTACAAGTTCAAGCTCTGTTCCAGCCAGACGGTAATGTTGTCAGCAAACCAGAGGTTGGTAAATATGCGTCCACCTATGCTTCTTACATAATGGGTTCTAGAAAAACATTGAAAGGTGACGGAGAGTGGAGACACCCCTGACGCACGCTGACTGTAGTGCGGAACCATTCACCTGTGGCCCCGTTGCACTGCTGGCATCGGAGTATAGTTTCTCAATGACGTGGGGGAGCCGCCATCCTATCTTGTGCTTGCCCAGTTTCCAACAGGCCTCATGTCCTACCCTATCAAAAGCCTTTTTAAAGTAAATGAAGACCTGGTACAATTTATGTTTGTGCTGATTATATTTTTCACTGATTAAGCGCAGGTTAAAAATGTGCTCTGTTGTGCTTCGACCAGCTCTGAAACCCACTTGTTCTTCCGCAATAATTTCTTCTGCTAGTGGCTGCAGTCCTTTAAGGAAACCTTGAGCACAACTTTGCTGGAGTGGCTAATTAGACTGACGGTTCTGTAGGTCTGACACTGTTGGAGGTTATCCTTCTTGGTATCACTATGATCAATGGTTGTGTCCAGCTTGTGGGCCATTCTCCTATCACTATGATCTCTGCATGACATCCTTTTTCGCAGCCATGGCATTCCCTTCCTCATCCTAAATTGTTCTTATTGTGGGCGTGAACTTCCTTGTCAAGTTTCTAACTAGTTGGTTTCTAACTAGCTCTACCATTGTTCTTGACAATGCAGTCTTGAATTTTTGTGCACTGATCTATTATCCACTCCTTATTTGCTCTTGCCATGTCCTTTTTTATAGTCTTGTTTATAGCTCGTATTTTTCCGCTCCGGGTGTTGTGGTTTTCTCATTTTTGAGAGCTCTCCTAGTGTCGCATAGTAGTAATTCTTGTTCAGGGACCCAGGGTTGAGACCTCCGTTTGTACCTTCCCAGTATTTTCTCCGCCGTTACCTTGAGTATGATGCTTAAGGCTTCTAACATAGACTGTACATCCTGGTGTACTGTATCTAAGTCAGTGCTTGCTGTTAGGTTAAGATTTTTCCAAGGCTATAATGAAACTCTTCCACGGTTAGTGAATCTTTAAGTCTATCAAGGTCATACCTAATCTCTGGTTATTGTGTTCTGGCTATGTTCTTTAGGCTGAGACGTAATGTAAGCATACGCAAATCATGTTCGCTGTCTATGTCCGCCCCTGGATAACGTCTTGTTTGGGCCTTTTGATGCTGGAGATAAATCTGGTTTATACCATTATGTAGTCTTTCTGATCATGGTGTTTCCCACTGGGTGAGTGGCATGTGGTTCTTCTGGACATTTGATGGTTCCCCAGCGTATTTGCAAGCACAAAAGGATTGTTTTCGGCAAACTCTATTAACCTATGCGAACTCACGTTTAAAACTATATTACAAAACGGTCCGCATGTGTGCGGCCACGTTTTTGACATGTTAGAGCCATCTTTCGAGTTCCAGTCACCCTGCACTTTGAGACTGTCTTTCTTGTGGGTATTGTTGATGCACTTCTGTAACTGGTCATAACAAACACTTAACCTCGTCCTCCTAGTGTTTTTTTAAATATTTATTTCACCCTAACAATAATAGGAATAATAATACGAAAAATAATAATACTCTCTTAGTTGCCTATCGCAAGCTAAGATGTCGACAGCGTCAGATACGCTGCGAGATGTCTTCTCAAATAACTTTAGAGACCAAACCTGGCACGGCAGACTCAGCCACATCCGAAGCACTCATGTTAGGAGTTTTCGTGCGTCCGGCTCTATTGGGCGACACGCTTACTATGATCCTCTACGGTCGAGAACCGTGTTGCGATCTAAACATCTTTGGTAATGCTAACGGGCCAGGTGGAACGATTTTGTACAAATAACCCCCGTGTGATAACATCAGTATTGAAGCTTTTCAGATACACTTTCAAGAGGTCTCCGTAGCGTTACTTCTGTTCTCATAATGATCGTCTGGATGTTCTGGACGAACAGTGTAATAGCTGTTTTGAGGATGCACTCAGGATGCGAACGTGTCCCGTCCATCTTATCTGGGCTTTCTGCACACGTGTACGGATAATCGATATGTTAGTCTTAGTAAGACTTTCAGAGTTACGTACATTGTCCCGCCACACGCTTCTGAGCAGCCTACGCGGAAACCTCAAATGAAAACGATTAAGTTGTCTGGCATGTCTGCTACACACTGTCTGTGATTTACTTACTTACGTTTCTCGTTGTCTTAACTTTTGGTATAGGTCTTTATTGACCGAAACGTCGGCAATTGTCTCTGATTGTTCATTTGTAAAACTGTATTTATAACTTTTTATTATCTCAGTTACCATTATATCCATTACTACTACAGATCATGTAAACATTCATTTGATTGTCAAGTCCTGTTCTGAATCATGCAATAACGTTTCTTCAAGAATTTCCCTTTGTTTGTGTTTGTATATGTGTTCACACGATTTCGCTTATGTTGTCCTATTTTCTCAGCCATGTTATTCTGTACGCTGTTCTTATTCTACTAATTTCCTGTTGGATACCTACTTTACTTCATTCCAACTGTGTTGGATTCCTCGATGTGGTGGCATCTATCGTATTTTCTCTCACAAGTATTCTAAGGTGTATTTCACTATGCAATTATTTCTCATACAAAAAAAGTACTCAAAGGCGTCTATGGTTTTATTTTAAGCTTGATCAATGGCACCCTGAATTCATATTTTTGTCTGTGTTTGCCGGCGCAGTGGTAATTGACCAGCTAATATTCTCATCGTGTTTTCTTTAGTTTTGAAATGTATTCACCACAAGAGGTAGTGCTCATAATATTTATGTGTTCATGTCTCATTATTTTTCTCTTTGTGATACCAATCAATGACTTTGCTTAGACATTCGGACATTTCCTTTCCCATGTGGTACTGTTCATCTCATGTGTTTGGGATAAAGACCAAGTTTGACATTGATAGCACAGAGTTGGCATGCCCATTCTTACTATTTATCAGTAGCTCCTTTGCTGCCAAGCTGATGTTCTCGTGTTTAAGAGGAGGTGACAGTTGGTAAGTCAAGCCAAGTTGATGTTCTCGTGTTTAAGAGGAGATGACAGTTGGTAAGTCAAGCCAAGTTGATGTTCTCGCGTAAAAGAGAAGGTGACAGTTGGTAAGTCAAGCCAAGCTGATGTTCTCGTGTTTAAGAGGAGGTGACAGTTGGTAAGTCAAAGCAAGACATTCAGAGACATAGTTTCAATTTCTCTCTCACGCCTTCAATACTCTTGAGCCTCCAAATGTTTGATATTGTTGAGATGTTGGTTAAATGGTCCTGGTGTTCCGCTAATTCTCAGTTTCCGTCTTTGATGTAAAATACCATATCAAATATTTCACAGACTGTACCAATGGCATGTAATTATTTTGTTGCAGTCTTTTTTACGTCTTGTAATATTTATTCTTTTTTCACCTGCAAAGTGCATTTAAACTAATGAGTTGAGCACTTCGATTCCTATTTTGAATTCTTTTTTGGTATTGCAATTTGGTTGGCTTTTGATGTTATTCGGTCCATGTAAATGTTGAACTGCAGTGATGACAGCACACATCTTCCTGAACTCATTTCAAAAGCATATGCGACTACATCGGAAGTCCATATTGCATCTATATTCACACGGTACAATGTAAATCACATTATCACATAACCATAATATCATTATCACATAGTCATCAAATTATCGCATGATCATATAGTTAGTTGTCTTTGTATTCCATAGTCTTCTAATATTGTCCAGAATGTGTCCCATCAACTCTATGAAACGTTGTCCACTGATCTATAAATGACATGATAGACATATTATATTTTTCTATTGCTCCATTGTCTTAAGTTGAATAACGCATAAGTACATGCCATTCATATACGGGATGCAAACATGTTCAGCGCAGTGTTTGAACAGTTAGTCCTAATGCTGGTGCAAGTATTTTCACATTCATTTTCCTTTATTACTATAAAAGAGATATGTCTGTACATGTAGAGCAATTTTTTTAACAGCATTTTTCCCAGATTGCTATTGTTATAGCTTGTTGTCAATCATCTGGCATCCTTATTTCTTTCTATGCTTCTGAAAAGATTATATTTAGCCACTTCACATTTGTCTTTCCACAAGCTTAAATTGCTTCCGTTGTTGTGCTCCTAATACCAAGGGCCGTGTTTCTATGGTTTGTTCGTTAAAGCTCTTTCTATGTTTGTAATCAATTGATAAGGTTCCAGATGATCCTTTGATTTTTAATATAAATATTGATTATGTCTGAGTGTCTGTTTAGTCGAAGAACTATTTCAGTCGTCGTTGTTTAAGTGCTAATTAAATATTGGAGATGCACGTTAATATTAATGTTTGAAGTGACATTAAACATCTTAACGTCACCGCCTTGATGATTTTGCATGGATCTCTTGAGATATTTTTCCATATGGATGACAACATTTCTTCATATTTCTTCCCTAATTTTCTAACGCGGAATAATCACTGGTTTCTCAGCTTATTCAATGGTTTCTTCACACAGACTACTCGATGGTTCTTTTTTTGACAATGACTACTCGGCGGTTTTGATCCTAAAGGCTACTGATAGCTTCTCTTCCACTCTACATGATGGATAGGGAAACATAATTCTCAATAATTTTTTTAAGCACTCTACTTAATGGATAGTCTCACATAATTCTTGGTGGTTTCTGTCACAGACTACTCTATTGTTTCTCTCATAGACTACTCTATTGTTTCTCTAACAGACTACTCAATGGATTCTCTCACAGACTACTCAATGGATTCTCTCACAGACTATAGATTCTCTCACAGACTGTGGATTCTCTCAAAGACTATGGATTCTCTACAGACTACTCTATGGTTTCTCTCACAAACTGCTCATTGATGGTTTCTCTCTCTGACTACTCTATGGTTTGTCTCACAAATTGCTCAATGCATTCTCTTACAGACTGTGTTCTACTGTTTCTCCCACAGACTACTCTATCTCTCAGAAACTACTCTATGGTTTGTCTCACACATTGCTCAATATATTATCTCACAGACTGGTGGATGGTTTATCTCACATACTGGTGTGTGGTTTCTCTCACAGACTGGTGGATGGTTTCTCTCACAGACTGGTGGATGGTTTTTCTCACACACTGATGGATGGTTTCTCTCACAGACTGGAGGATGGTTTATCTCACAGACTGGAGGATAGTTTCTCTCTCACAGACTGGAGGATGGTTTCTCTAACAGACTGGAGGATAGTTTCTCTCACAGACTTGAGGATGGTTTCTCTCACAGATAAGAGGATGGTTTCTCTCACAGACTGAAGGATGGTTTCTCTCACAGATAAGAGGATGGTTTCTCTCACAGACTGAAGGATGGTTTCTCTCAAAGACTGGAAGATAGTTTCTCTCACACAGACTGGAGGATGGTATCTCTCACAGACTGAAGGGTGGTTTATCTCACAGACTGGAGGATAGTTTCTCTCTCACAGACTGGAGAATGGTTTGTCTCACAGACTGGAGGATGGTTTCTCTCACAGACTGGAGGATGGTTTCTCTCTCACAGACTTGAGGATGATTTCTCTCACAGACTGGAGGATGTTTTCTCTCTCACAGACTGGGGGATGGTTTCTCTCACAGACTGGAGGATTGTTTCTCTCACAGACTAGAGGATGGTTTCTCTCTCACAGACTAGAGGATGGTTTCTCTCTCACAGACTGCGCTTTAGTTTCTCTCACAGACTGGAGGATGGTTTCTTTCTCACAGACTTGAGGATGGTTTCTCTCACAGACTAGATGATGGTTTCTCTCCCAGACTGGAGGATGGTTTATCTCTCACAGACTGCGATTTGGTTTCTCTCACAGACTGGAGAATGGTTTCTCTCACATACTAAAGGATGGTTTCTCTCACAGACTGGAGGATGGTTTCTCTCTCACAGACTGCGCTTTAGTTTCTCTCACAGACTGGAGGATGGTTTCTTTCTCACAGACTGGAGGATGGTTTCTCTCACAGACTAGAGGATGGTTTCTTTCTCACAGACTGGAGGATGGTTTCTCTCACAGACTGGAGGATGGTTTCTCTCACAGACTAGAGGATGGTTTCTCTCTCACAGACTGCGCTTTAGTTTCTCTCACAGACTGGAGGATGGTTTCTCTCACAGACTGGAGGATGGTTTCTCTCACAGACTAGAGGATGGTTTCTTTCTCACAGACTGGAGGATAGTTTCTCTCACAGACTGGAGGATGGTTTCTCTCTCACAGACTGCGCTTTGGTTTCTCTCTCACAGACTGCGATTTGGTTTCTCTCTCACAAACTGCGCATTGGTTTCTCTCATACAAACTGCGATTTGGTTTAACTGACAAACTGGTCCATTGTGTCTCTCACAAGATGCACAACTGTTTCTCAGAAAGCTGATTTCCTGCATGATTGATATTTGTTATTTGCATTTAATGTATGTAGCTCATACAGCCTCATTCTAATGCTGGCACAGTAATCTCTTCCGATGTGTCCCGAGTGATCTGCCGGGGTCTTTGTGTTGGATAAGGACAAGAACAGCACCACTGCTCTACATAAAGCATGTCGCAAGTGGCGACTAACTGTGGGACATAGCATGATACCGGTCATAGTTCGGTGGCTACATATCAATGAATCTGTATATGCTGATGCCGAGTATTTTCAGCGACAGAAGAAATGAAGAAACCGTTGTTATTATCTAGGTAGCAATGTAGAGATAAGAAAAGGGATCTCATAAATTGGCATTAACAACATAGACCAGTACAAAATACTAAACTTGTGTGTGATATTAAACGAACAATAGCTTTGGCGAGACATAATAGCCATGCATTCTTGGAATCACATGCGCAAGGTAATTAAAGTCAAGCTGATGTCGATAAGTTCCAAGCAAGCGCCAGACCAGCGGTACTAGTTGTGGGAAAGATGGCAGGAACTATTAAGCAAATCAAATATTGAAGATATTATTAATGGGAATGTTGGACCTAATCTGTTAAAGGTGGGGAAGCTGGGACATCTGTTTCCAAACACACTAGTGGATGAGTGAAGTGGATGAGTGAAGTGGATGAGTGAAGTGGATGAGTGAAGTGGATGAGTGAAGTGGATGAGTGAAGTGGATGAGTGAAGTGGATGAGTGAAGTGGATGAGTGAAGTGGATGAGTGAAGTAGATAAGTGAAGTGGATGAGTGAAGTGGATGAGTGAAGTGGATGAGTGAAGTGGATGAGTGAAGTGGATGAGTGAAGTGGATGAGTGAAGTGGATGAGTGAAGTGGATAAGTGAAGTGGATGAGTGAAGTGGATGAGTGAAGTGGATGAGTGAAGTGGATGAGTGAAGTGGATGAGTGAAGTGGATGAGTGAAGTGGATGAGTGAAGTGGATGAGTGAAGTGGATGAGTGAAGTGGATGAGTGAAGTGGATGAGTGAAGTGGATGAGTGAAGTGGATGAGTGAAGTGGATGAGTGAAGTGGATGAGTGAAGTGGATGAGTGAAGTGGATGAGTGAAGTGGATGAGTGAAGTGGATAAGTGAAGTGGATAAGTGAAGTGGATGAGTGAAGTGGATGAGTGAAGTGGATGAGTGAAGTGGATGAGTGAAGTGGATGAGTGAAGTGGATGAGTGAAGACAATTCAGAATCGGGCTTATGTTTTTAAATTATACAACTTTAGATTTTAAATGGTAGCCGATGAAGTAGGGCTCGCTAGACGTACAATGTTGGAAAACATAAGTAATGAGAATCGAATGGATATTCTGAGACAAGCATATTCGAAAACCGAGTAGGGAAAACGATCATAGAGACAAATGTTTTTAAAGACTATCTGATCATCTACACTATATTACAAGAAAAATGTGGCAGACAAATGTGCAGAACCAAACTACATAATAATAATAATGTTTGCCTAGGCATCTAGGACCCGTTGCGTCGATCACACCACTACCATGTCTGCTGAGGTATGTAGCCAAACCTCGTTCACTGCCGAAGGAGAGACTGCTATCTGTCGGAGCCATGTATAAGGGAGACGACCCCTCCGATGTTTCCAGTCGGCCGGTGGGAGACTATTGCTACACTAAGCTGACTTGGGCATGATCTGGTGGGCCAGTACTTCCTGGTCTAGTCGAACAACGTGACCAAACAGAGACAGGTGGCGGCGGACTAGAGTGTCTGAGATGGAGGAAACACCTCGACATTGCGGACGATATTGAACCACCGGATACCGAAAATGAGTCGCTGGTTTCGCATATGAAAGGCATCTAATCTTGATATGTCCTGTTTAAGTAAGATCTAAGTTTCTGAACAATACAGGAGGACAGTAATCACACACGTCTGATAAATACGAATTGTGGATCCGAGAGTCTGCCATTATTCCACACCTGGCGAAGATCGTTCGTAGCGGAAACAGCAAGCCCAGTGGGCTTTAACATGTCAGGCGTGTTATTGGATGAAAAAAACAAACTCCCCAGGTATGTGAATTCATTGGTGAACTCCACCGTGTGACCATGGACAACAATGCTGCGAGGACTAGTGTCGGAGCAAACGTTCTCAATTTTCGTCTTATCCTAGGATATTGATAGACCCAGGTATGATGTTTCAAGATCCAGTTTCTCGAGAGACTGTTGCAGAGCCGCATTGTATGGGCCGACTATGACTGTGTCATCAGCATAGACGAAGTCTGTTATCTGTGTTTGGTGGGGGTCAAGGCGGTGTATAATCCAGTCGATGGCTCGACAGAAAAGGTCAGGGGCAAGGACGCAACCCTGCCTGACCCCCGAACATGTTAGGAACATGCCTGAAAGAGTGCCACCGAAGAGGACCCTGACACCAGTGTCCGTGTGTCGCTCCCTTATTAAGTTCAGCAGTGGGAAAGGATTGTCGATTACTTGCAGGGCTTTCCAGATAGCGGTCATATTGACCGAATCGAAAGCAGCCGTTACGTCCACATACGCAGCTTAGAAGGGGAGGTTGAATGCATGGTGCAGCTAGACCAGGAGCCGGAGAGCAAGAATGCCATCCACAGTTGATCTACCAGAGGTGAAACTAGACAGGTGGGGACGGCGTTTTGCGATCAGGAGTGGCTTGAGCCGGGCTAGCAGCACATACCTTGTCTGGGACTGAGAGCAATGTGATTGGTCTATAGTTGTTGCAGTACTTACGGCTTCCCTCGCCTTTGTATAGGGCAACAGCTATTCCATCTCGCCAATCTGCGGGAACGTGTCCTGTTCTCCAGACTTGTAGAAAGAGGTGGTGAAGAGCGAGGCTGATGGAGTCCATGGCGTACTTCAATGGTTCTGGCGGAATATGGTCCGAACTTGCAGCGCGCCCATCTTTAAGCCTCCATATTACGGTTTGGATTTCTGTCAATGTTGGAGGGTCGATGCACGTCTCCTCGTCTGGAAGAGTATCCATACATTCCGAATCCAGGTCGGGGCAAGCCGTTGTGGAAGAATGATGGAGGCCGAGCGTATAGTGCTCCTTCCATCTGTCAGCTACTTCTTGGTGCGTCGAACATGGTGAGTCATCTGATTGATTGACAGACTCGTTATTGTTAGACGCTTTCTTAACTTAACGTCTTTATACTGGTTTAGAAGACCCTGCAGAGTCTGTATACAACCAGTTACAATTACATCACCTTGCTCTAAAAGTTATGCGCATCCAGTTTATTCTTAAATGCATTAACTGTCCCTGCCTCCACTACCTCCCCTGGCAATGCATTTCCAAGCAGACACCACACTCTGACTAAAAAAATATTTCCTAATATCTAATCTGGACCTCTTTTTAGTCAGCTTGTAGCTATGCCCTCGTGTTATTGTGGGTGGCTGTATTTTTAAAAAAACGTGTTATAGTGCTTGCTTCTGGGGCGGAGGAGCCTCATGGCTTGGTATGCGGGTCTGAGATCATTAGATCAAAGACCTGTTTCAACTGTATCGGCGATTTCGTTCAAGAAACTCTCCCGGTCAACCATAGCAGCCGAATAGAGCTGGCCTTATAGTCGGCGACATGCGCCGTAACTGTTGCGTAGTCTAGTTGAGTTTTTTTGGATAAGGATATCGTAAGCACTGTCAGAAAGCAAAGGTTTTCGCTGCACAGATCTTGGGCCTACAATTAACATGGCAGCCTCGCATACAGCGTTCTTAATGGCAGCCCATGCTGACTCCGGATTGTTTAAGAGCGAGTCTATTGTGACAAACTTGTCTCTTGCTAACGTTACAGCTTGCTTTGTGTCACATAAATTACACTGGACTGTTTTTTTTTCACAGGAATTGTTCTGCACTATTGTTTTCTCACAGGAATTACTCTGCACTATATTTTGTCACAGGAATTGCTATGCACTATTTTTTGTCACAATAATTATTCTGCACTATTTTTTGTCACAAGAAGTACTCTGCACTATTTTTTGCCACATGAATTACCATGCACTATTATTTTTCATTTGTCAGAGGAATGACACCTCACTAACCAAGTAGGTATTATCCCGACATTGCTGAGGGCCGAGGTCAACTAGGAGAATTTATTGAACTGAAGAATAAAGGCAGCTTTTCCTGCAGTCTCCGCGTATTGTGCAATCTTGGTTTTCATTTCAACTCCGAAAGATGTGCCTCGCTGAGATTTTGAGTGCATGTCCTCGACACCCAATCTGATCTATCAAATATGGAATACATGTGTACATGCCTTATCCCAACATAGGAATAAAAAGTCAGAGCATGTCTATCGCGACTGTCTTCCTTAGACAGTGAGACTCCAGAAGTGTGCCAGAACAACCAAGATAATGTACATTGACAATACATAGTAATCTGACACGAAACTGGTCTTAATAAGTATTAAGAATCAGTTACCAAAAACACTATAAAAGAAGGCAATGTGTGTTTTCAGAGTTTCTCAGCCTGCAGTAAATATAGACATAGAACACAGTAAACGTAGAATAGCTCTGAATTTCAATGAGATTAATTTTCCTTGACATCAGTGACTATACAGATGCACGTAGATCGTTATACGATGATCAACATGTTAGTAAAGCCATGTCGTGCCAACTGGATTATTCGACTATACTCCACAACCTCTACTCCTATTTGTTTTTCATTCCGGGATCAAAATGCTGAGCAACGCATGAGCTGCAGTGGTCAGCGACCCATAGCTGGCTGCTAGCTTCAGGGCCAGCGAACCATAGCTGCCAAGACCCTTCTACACCTCCACGCGGTGATCCTGGATAACAGGCTGCAGTAGGGCAGACTGGCTAAGAAGAAGGGATCGAAGAGGGAATGCTAACCCGGTTCTCAAAAAATGATTGCTGAAGTCGGATGTGTTGGACCGAAAGGTGCAAATATCGCAGCCAAGCTGTAAACTACGGCACAACGCATTCCGTTCTCTGTACTACATTCTGCTACTTAAGCCCTTTCAGGGTTTGGTAGTGTCAGATTGAGAACGAATGAAGAAGAAGAAGAAGCAGTACATTCCTTGCAATATCTTGTTCTGCTGTTACCTTGGTCAATGTCATCTACATTTCATGTTGTCATTTCCCCTAGATTCCAATCAGAACCACGCTTATTTTGACTATATTTTCTCTCAATGCTTGTACAAGTAAATGTAATCAGATAGTAGTCTCTGCTGTCGGGGATGAAGTATAGCTTGAGTATTTAAGATTATAATAAGTTGTTTTTTTCTTCAAAATTCAACCACCTGCAAGAACAAGATAGCACATCTACAAATTATTTAAAGATAGATCCAGATTAGATATTCGATTTTATTTTTGTACTTAGAGATTGGTGAATACTTGGAATACATTGCCACAGGAAATAGTGAAGGCAGGTTCAATTAATGCAGTCAAGAATAGATTAGATGTGCATTGTTTTAGATCAATGACATGTAAAAGAAACGTATATACAGACTCTGCAGTCTTCTAAACCTATGTAAAGACGTTAAGTTAAGTTAAGTTAAGAACACACAGATAAAGGTGCCGAACCATCGTCAATAACGCCGATGGTGTTAACGACCTTATCGAAATACGACTAAGCTTTTTACGAAGTGGTGTGTCATGTTCTCTTCCTAGTTGTCCAGCGGTTAGCCAGCCAAGCACATTTACAGACTATAGCACATTTAAAATGAAGATCGAAACCGGCATCTTTTCTATGACAAACAAGCGCTCTACCACTCATCTGTTGAGACACTCATCGCGTGATGTGCATTCATCGCCGTTACGAAGTCCTTTCCTTCTCCTATGGTCCCTTTGCTAAAAGTGTTGAACTGTTTCCTCTTTTTCATCCCCACACCTCTGTATGTGATATCTTGTTCCACCAATTCCATTTCCGTCAAGCAAGTCCTTCAACTTTGTAAGTATTTCCTGATCCGCATCTGATGGCGTACCGACGTGACAGAACGTTGCGTGACCTGTTGGGACTCAACTTATTGACCACCACGATACTGTTTCTTACAAGAACACGCATAGCTGTGTAAACTGTCCCTATTTTATCCAGACATGTTCTATATCCTTCCCGGGTTGAGTTGAGATAAAAGAAGTCCCGTTTCCGAATCTACATGATTATTTGTAACCGTTGCAATATGAAATATATCGGGAAGACTGGCATTGAACTCAGTTCCAGCTTCCGTTAACACCTCAACTACATTTTCAATAACCCCTGCTTTCCTGTCGCTAACAACTTTAACAGTCCAGGACACCAGGGCATAGTGGACATCAGATGCATAGCTCATTTGATAATTGACACCGGTTTGAGCTTGAAAATCATTTGATGTTCCTTCATTATGGTCTACGCTAGACATCGTAGAATACCATCCGTTCATTTGCATATGCCTCCATTCCTATTTCGCTTTCTTTTCTTTTCCATTTTTCTTTCTTTATATATTTATATATGTGTGTGCAAACAGCAAAATGTTGTCCGGAGAAATGAATGCGATGTGTCGTAGTTTACAGCTGGACTGCGATATTTGCACCGTTCAGTCCTACATATCCGACTGCAGCTGACATTTGAGGGTACCGAGTTAGCCTTCCCGCTTCGATCCTTTCTCCTTAGCATGTCGGCCTGTTGCAGCCTGTTATTCAATCTGCTGTAGGCAGATTGTCAGTTTATCGACTGTAGCGTAGTCGTCTAAGAGGCAGTCATTGAACCACTTCAGAATGTTACCCATAACCATTGTCCCTATTAAGTGTGTTCGAAACAAGAGTGTCATGCCTTTTTTGTTAACGACAATCCAATAATGACCAGCACATGATATCTCCAAAAACCATGACGATTTTAGGTCTCCTTCTCTACTATCTAGTAATGAAATATATATATATAAATTAATGATCCACGAACTTTAGATATCCTACCGAATAACCATATTCTGCAAGTAGTAAATATCTTCTGTTCTGCACCCAAGTTCGACGTTCCTAAGTGAGATAGATTGGAAAGCTGCATGACTTGAACCTGACAATGTCTTCCACATAATCCTTAACTTCATTTATTACATTTATCTTCATTGCTCTATTGTCTTTAGCTGCACAACTGATTGCAAGATTATGTTCTTGTCCTGTTGATCCACTTTAGAACAAGTCACACACTATTCTATTACAGTGTTTTTGTTTTCTCTCGTGCATCTTAAAAACCCAGAAGACAACTCTAGACTCGGTATTCTTTTAATATGTGTGAAGAATGAGTTGTTAATTGAAATAATTTAAATAGTCTTCTGTCTCAAATGATTTAGACAGTATTATCTGTCTGCTGATGGTACACACTCAACGCAAAGCTGTGGTCATACTTTCATCTCTAACTCACCCACAGACGCATTAGATAATTTTATATTTATCGTCAAATAAAAAAATTGAAATATGAGAATGTCTCGGTCGTTCACGGTCTTTCAGCTGCCATACAGTACATGTTGTACTCACCTGACAAGGTGTAAGGGTCCTCAGCCATCCGAAGCTGACATCGCTTGTATTCCTCTAACAGTCTCTGTTTCTGCTCATCAAGGGACATTACAGAGACCTGTCAATTTGACAGAATGACATAATATTTTAAAAATTTTTAAACAGTTTTACTAATGATTAATTTTACCATCAACAATAATCACATTTTGACCTTACCAGTCACTCAATCAATGAATCAAAATCTGGCAGCGCCACTGGGAGTACACCATTATCATCACTTACGGCTCAGCCCCTGTAGACCATGCGCGTGATGTCATGTGAGTGTTGTCCTGCTCTGTCTCATGGATCTCGATACTGTATCCTATGACTGTAAAGGCCGATCCCCGAGTGACAGTTCTTGCCACAGATCGTCCCAGATTGGGACCGCTGATTTTTAAATCACATTATGTGGCACTTTCTATTGCCACTCTATCTCTATATACGCAATAGGCCCCTTATATCCTGCTTAGTGTAAGTGGTATAGTCTCCCTCCCATACATGAGAGTGCCAAGAACGCAGGTCCGATAGAGCCGAACCGTGGTGTAGTGAGATCGCGATTATTGTTCTCTCAGTCTTTCTTCGCCATGCAGATTGCAGTTGTTGACGGTGTTCGTCTTACCAAGCCTACTGTCTATCTCCATCTTGAGCGAGAGAGTATTGCTGAAGGTAAATCCCAGATGGGTGAAGCTATTGACAACCTGCAGACCTCTGACGATGAGGACTATAGGGGCCGTCTTCAGAAGAATCAACTGGTTTCCTCAATGTATGTACGTCTCATCCAACGCCATGGCTCGCTCCACTGTTCAGCTCTCTTCAAGAGACCAACACCAGGGATTATGTCCCACTATTTCAATCAGATCCACAGGAAGATTTTGTTTAAATTCATCCTCTTTTTAACAGTTTTTAAATAATAGTATCGTTTTGGGCCCCTTGTTTTCCCATCCCATAAGAGCTGCCCTCTACACCACACATGATAGATCAAGGTGTGGGCCTCATTCAGGGTGCCCCTGTGACTGCAACATTTCATCGGTGATCAGTCTCATCATCTCTTCCTTCCTTCCACTCTGCCTCAAGCAGCCCGAGGGTACCAGCTATGTATCCATCCTCCGTGTAGCCATCCTCCGTATAGCCATCCTCTGTGTATCCATCCTCTGTGTAGCCATCCTCTGTGTAGCCCACCTCTGTGTAGCCATCTTCTGTATAGCCATCTTCTGTGTGGGCACCGTACGAACACACTAACCCCACTCTTGTGACACAGGATTTCGTTTTGTTTTGGAATGTTCATTTGTACATTTATTTTCACTTGACCTGTACAAGATGATCTAGCCGGCATCATGCCCATCACTTCTTGGCTGCTTCTAACAACATCCTTGGCATGTTTAGAGTCTTACTATACTATGCCACTAACTCCCTTCCACCGCCACTAACTCCCATCCCCCGCCACTAACTCCCATCTCCCACCACTAACTCCCATCCCCCGCCACTAACTGCCATCCTCCGCCACTAACTCCCCTATCCCGCCACTAACCCCCATCCCCCGCCACTAACTCCCCTCCCTCGCCACTAACTCTCCTCCCCCGCCACTGACTCCCATCCCCCGCCACTAACTCCCCTCCCCCGCCACTAACTCCGCACCCTGTCGGACCAGGCAAAACTAATTTTAGTTCATGTTGGCCCATTTGTTTACTGCTTGTTTTCAGTACATTTTGTTATAACCAATCTCGTCCGTTCATTACGGCAGACAGATGACTGCCTAGTTTCAGCCATCCACAATCATACGCCCTGATATAATCAAAAGAACTGCCTGTGGTTGAAATAATCAGACCTTCATCAAACATATCTTAAATCTTACCAAACAGTATCAATGCATTTTGGATAATGTTAATGTGAGCTAATAATCCATCACTTATCTATCCGATGTTAAGCATTTGAATATCAGATGCACACAGTAATCTATCTTACTCATTACTTTATTGTTCCATTTCCAAACTTACAAAACAGAAAAAAACAAATTAACTGTACTCAGACCCGCCTATTCTACCACGAAGTGTAGATGTCTTATTCTGTTCTTGTTACTAAATGTTTTCAAGACTGGGATTCAAAGGTTAGTCCTTCTTAGTCGTATCTACCATATGTTGCTTTCTTTTCGGCCCCGGTAAGGTACGATCGGTTTTATGTTCAAATCTTCCTTGGATCCTATCTTTTATGTTCAAATCTTCCTTGGATCCTATCTTTTATGTTCAAATCTTCCTTGGATCCTATCTTTTATGTTCAAATCTTCCTTGGATCCTATCTTTTATGTTCAAATCTTCCTTGGATCCTATCTTTTATGTTCAAATCTTCCTTGGATCCTATCTTTTATGTTCAAATCTTCCTTGGATCCTATCTTTTATGTTCAAATCTTCCTTGGATCCTATCTTTTATGTTCAAATCTTCCTTGGATCCTATCTTTTATGTTCAAATCTTCCTTGGATCCTATCTTTTATGTTCAAATCTTCCTTGGATCCTATCTTTTATGTTCAAATCTTCCTTGGATCCTATCTTTTATGTTCAAATCTTCCTTGGATCCTATCTTTTATGTTCAAATCTTCCTTGGATCCTATCTTTTATGTTCAAATCTTCCTTGGATCCTATCTTTTATTTTTGAATGTTATTGTCCTACTACTTTTTTGCAATAATCCCTTTATTGGAAATTTATGACACAGAAGCAGAATTTATGAAACGGAAGCAGAATTTATGACACGGAAGCAGAATTTATGAAACGGATGCAGAATTTATGAAACGGAAGCAGAATTTATGAAACGGATGCAGAATTTATGAAACGGAAGCAGAATTTATGAAACGGAAGCAGAATGTATGAAACGGAAGCAGAATTTATGAAACGGAAGCAGAATTTATGACACGGAAGCAGAATTTATGAAACGGATGCAGAATTTATGAAACGGAAGCAGAATTTATGAAACGGATGCAGAATTTATGAAACGGAAGCAGAATTTATGAAACGGAAGCAGAATTTATGAAACGGAAGCAGAATTTATGAAACGGAAGCAGAATTTATGAAACGGAAGCAGAATTTATGAAACGGAAGCAGAATTTATGAAACGGATGCAGAATTTATGAAACGGAAGCAGAATTTATGAAACGGAAGCAGAATTTATGAAACGGAAGCAGAATTTATGACACGGAAGCAGAATTTATGAAACGGAAGCAGAATTTATGAAACGGAAGCAGAATTTATGAAAGAGGCCGGATTAAGGAAACGAAACAGATTTTTGAAACGGAAGCAGAATTAAGAAAACGGAGGCAGAGCTTAGGAAGCTAAGTAAAGTTTAATAAACATAAATAGAGTTCAGAAAACGGTAGCAGAGTCTGGAGAACAGAAGTAGTACGAGTGGAGTTCAAATGAAACCGGGACTCTTTGATCCAGTTCTATCTGAAAGGCTATAGCGTGCTGTATCTACCGTCATTATGTAAGTGCACTTGTGTCCTTTTACTGTTTAGTGGCCCACTTGTTATGGGCCAGTTACGGGGCAGATAAATAAAAATGGCGGAAACACTGTTAGTGCTTTTTAGTGAGTTTAGAAAGGGGGGGGGGGGGGTGTCAAGTGTTTGAAGAGAGTTTATGAACCAGTAGTAGAGTATTGGAAACAGAGTATAGGAAACGGAAGCAGAGTTTAGAAAAGAGAAATGAAGTTTAGGAAACGGAAGCAGAATTTAAGAAACGTGAGTACAGAACCGGAATCAGAGTATGGGAAACGGAAACAGAGTTTAGGAAATAGAAGCAGAGTACTGGCAGACGAGTTTAGGAAACGAAAGAAGAATATCTGAAGCAGATTTTTAAAAGGGAGACAACAAGAGTACACCATGAGAAACGCCGACCTTATCTCGGCAGTATTCAACATAGGAACTGAGTTTAGCTGACGTTAATGAAGTGACTGTCCAAAGCCTCACAATTCTTCATTACAGAGGATAAGAAAGCACATCAACCACTTGTATGTGAGCGGATGGGCACGTACTAGGTAACACGGGGCAGATGTCTTACATACAGACCTGTGGCTACGACAACGACATTAATAACATTGCTGGAGATTTAGAAGATAAAGTAATGACGTACAAGAGAAAGTTCTCTTGGCTGGAACCAAAACTGGACAGAGAAAAGGGGAGGTCACTGAGATCGTGGTCACGCAGTAAAAGAGATAGAAAGGCAATTAGGTTATCAAGAAAAGTAGCAATGAAATACATTTCACATGGCGGTGCCATTAGTAAGCAATTCTTATAAGGAAGTGTTAGGGGACATCGGTGTGCTGGTTCACAGCGTGTTTTTAGAAGTGGCTACTAGGTCGCTATTTCGCTGCCCTGACATCCCTACCTGTAAATCAAGCCCAATTTACATTAGGTAGACTACAGCGTGTCGAGGAAGTAAATTAAAACTGACATCTTTGTCGTGCGAACAAGAGCTCTGTTACAAAGGATTACTGACGAAGTAAAATGTAGAAATGTATCAGGTATGATAGACATTGTGTCTTGTCCCGAATCGTCTGCAATACAATAATTGCGGAGGCTGAGAAATAAACAATAACAATGTTGTGTAAAAGGACAATCTGCATGGGTACAAAAGTACGCAATATAGGAATATAAACATAAACGAATAATAAACTTTATAATAGAAACATTCTCAGCATTAGAAGTCAAATATTGCATACATCAATACATTACGAGTGCGTGAAATAAAATGTATGGGAAAGGGAGAATAGTCTGCAGCTTACAGAGTATATAAGCAAAGATCACTGAGAAGTCCTAATATGACAACAATAGAGTACATGTAAAGCATATAAGAAACGTTAACCATAACAATTTGAGAAACTTAACAACACAATTTAGGAAATAGGAAATATTATGGTTCGACAGAATTAATACGCATTATGGAGTGTAAGAACTAAAGTATATTATAGAGCGTCAGAACTAAATTTTATAAAGTGTAGAAACTAAACAACGCCAATGAGCATAGGAACTAAAGTACATTTTAGACTGCATCAATTAAAGAAAATATAGTGTGTAGGAACTTATGAACATTAATGTGTGTTAGAATTAAATAGCATTATTGAGTGTCAGAACTAAGGGACACTAATGATGGAAAGAACTATTGAACATTAGTGAGTATATATGCTAAAGCGCATTGTGGACTGTTGGAACTAAAGAACATTATTTTTTGTAAGAAGTAAAGGACATTAATAAGTGAAAAAACTAATGAAAGAACTAATGAACATTAATGAGTATAGATAATAAAGAACATTATGAACTGTTGAAACTCAAGAGCGTTATTTAGTGTAAGATCTACAGAACAATAATACGTGTAGAAAGCAACAACAACAACAAATTAAAGATCAAAATAATATTCTTGAATGTAGGAACTAAATTATTGATTTTAAGAATTATATAACATGATAGAGTGTATTAACTAAATAATATAGCTGAATGTATGGGCTAAAGAACATTATGAAGTGTACGCACTGAGGTACACTGTTGAGTGTAGGAACTAAAGAACTTCATTGAGTGTATATACTTCAGTGTAAGTCTGTCTCGTCAGACGATATTGAAAACTGTTTATTCTGTTGTTACGTCCGTCGATGACAATAAAAATAACAGGTAATGTATACCAACTGCTATTTAGTAATAAACGAGGTGTGTTCAAATGAAACCGGACCTAACTGCACCAAGTGAACATACGCGTCATGCAGTGTATAGGGATAAAAGTGTGTCAAAGACAGTGAAGAACTGGACAATGATGTTTAAAGCAGGACGCGAGTTAACGAAAGATCTTCCGAGACCAGGCCATGCGCATATTCCTGCGTCAGAAGATGCCATCGCCAAAATTGATGCAGCAATTCGTGTGGACCGTCGCCGGAGCTTACGTTCGCTACACTGTTGTCACAATACACTGCCTGCATTCTGAGTTGAATGTCAACTGGTCGACATTCTTCAGCTATTAGAAACTGAATCACCGCTCGCTGATCAAATCTGAACGAATTCATTATCACACCCGCAATGTTTTCAACGGTCTGCTGAGGAAACTATGAGTCAGAGGATAACGACATTTTACAAACTTGACGGTTGGTATGTGCTGTTTACATCAGGAGTGACGTCATCATACGCATCGTAAGGATTGTGCACTTGGTGCAGTTGGGTCTGGTTTCATTTAAACAAGCCTCGTAGTATGTGATTCATAATACACACACACACACATACACACGCACGCGCGCTCGCGCGGGCGCAGATTCTCCGCATCCTATAAAACATACACATACACATTTGTAATACTGACACGCAGTTTATAAACAAATACGCCTGTTCGCAACTCCGGCAGGGAGGTTTATGAACATTACATACACACACATTCACGGACACATAAAAATACCTGATGAGGCAATGCAGCCAGGTCTGAGACCATCTTGATTGGCTTAGTTAAAAATTCCACAGGCATTTCTAGTGATTTTCCTTTTAGTAGTCCACAGAAACTCCCTTAACAATTCACCAATCAGAATTACACTTATAATCATGAAGTTTTTGTTGATACCATCCTTTGTAAACCTTCCAACACAGTTTCATCAACTACTATAACACGAATCAATTTGATTACATTGTCCGATGAAGACAACATGATAGGTTGATAGATGACATATTTGAAACTCTACAACACGGTCTTATTAGGACGAAATAACACATTTAGCTCAATTAGTAAACTTGCATATCATGATTTCAGTAGATGGAAAAAGCGACACGAAAATCCAAAACGGATGAAACAAAGCGAGTAAAAGAATTGTGCATATGTCCCCGATATTACAGCGTAAGGACGGGACAACGGATACAAATAGAACATTATACAATACGATATTCCTACACACATTGTGCTTTCAGTGCAAGAATTGGAAATTATCAAACAAAGATAAAAGAATTCGTAACGACAGAGATGAGATGCCTTTCAAGAATTCTTGGACTAAAAAGATTAGATAGAATCAGAAACGAAGACATTATGAGACAAATAGACACAGCATCAGTGCTACACTTTATCAACAGACATTTAACCAACTGGTTCGGCCACGTGATATGACAAACACCAGATAGTATCCCTTAGAAAGCAATGCTATATAGATACAATGGATACATAGTCTAGGGCCGACCACGAAAAAGATGGATAGCAGTAATAACAGAAGAAGTGAAGCTTCCCATGCACGAAGTATATACTAGGGCATCGATCAAGAAACCACTTCTTAACCTGACGCTGAAAGGTACAAACATGATAAAAAACGAAAATAAGTAGAAAATAGTAAATTCAAGCTCCCAAAATTGCTTAACAAAAGACGTGGCCGGACAATCATAAGTAGATATGGGAATTTCCTGAAAATGTACAACTGCATCATTTCAGTCTATTTTCCAAAGTGGTTGTCACAAACTTCACTAGTGGATACAATACAAGCTTTTAATTCAGAGTATCACTATACCAGTACATAGGCTTGCTTGTGTCGCCACTACCGGGTAAACGTCAGTGCGTCACAATGTGCGAGTGTCCAGTCATGCTGTTTTTGGTAATGCTGGTATTTGAATTGGTCACCCTTAACATGTGTTCTCTGGGAGCTGGTTTGGTGTGACCCAATTCTACATCTTGTGGTGCACTACAGAAGGTGAGCCTTGACCCTCCTCGCTGTAGTACAATGCAATGATTTGCATCGGGATCGCAATTAAAGCGTTCACATTGTCCATCCCCTGGCCCCCTGCTGACCAGACTGCTATAAAACAGCGTGTAAAACAACTTAAATCGATCACGCTCATACGAAAACAAATACGACACCTACGTTACGAAAAAAGGCATTTATCGGAGACAACGAACAACAATTATAGATATTCTCTAAGTATATGTTGTACTCCTTTATGCGTTCATGACTTATTTCAGTATTTTGTCCTCCCTCTATGAGTTGCAAGCTCATATATTGTTGTTTTCTGTTCTTTGTGGAGGCCTATTGGTCGTAACGTAGATGTCGTGTTTGTTGTTGTCTCAGCGCGGCATACGAACATACTTATTTAAGGTTTGTTTTAGATTTGATTTTAATCCACAGCTTCGCTGCAGCCTCGCCTAATTTCTTTTTCTATAAACAGATCGTTTCCAGGTCAACGATGTGAATGAAATGGGGAGACTAAATCAGCATTGTGAACCTGACCTTGATATCAGCCTTGGCACCAATTGTAGCAGTATAACAATGGTAAAAGTAGTCTCCTAGCAGGCAAGAGGGGTGTCTTTAGAACTTGCAACCTAGTCATGGCAAAGGAATGGATACAGGAACCACACTGGAAATTCCCAAACTCTTTTCTATGCCAAAACCGACTGCAATGGTGGCGTTATTTGTCGTCGCAGGGAGCAAGAAGAAGGAACGCCGGCCGGTGGTGATGAGGTGTACGAAGAAGCTTCACACGTGGTGGCCAGTTTCTTTGCATGTCTGCTTTGTCTTAAATTGATGTAATTTAGATACCAATTCAGAGATTAGATATACAGTAGCGAACACCAACGGTTTGTTTTTATTATTAATGTTTCTATTGCGACTCGTTCATGTTAGGTAGTCTTGGCGACTTTCGTTGGTGACGGTTTACAGTGGTTCTCCTAACAATCTGAGGCCTACTTCAAAAGTGGACTGGAGTACTTGTAGCTGTAGTGCAATGCTAGTCTCTCTAGTAAAGTCACTACAATGGCGATCACAGTGCGATTCCCACCTCGCTAGCCAGACTGCTATGAAAAAGCATGTTTCCGAGGAGTTCTTCTTGGAAGTGAGGTGGTATCTTAGCCAGTATGTTCAAACTGACCCTAAACTAACATAGTGAGACCAATATGCTTCACCCCACCCTGACTAACTAATTGTAATCTGTATGTTGCACCTGACCCTGACTAACATAGTTTGATCTGTATGTTCCACCTGACCCTGACTAATATATTCTGACCTATATCTTTCATCTGACCCTGACTAACACAGTTTAATCAGAATGTTTCACCTGACCATAACTAACATAGTCTGACCATGATGTTCCACCTGACTCTGTCTAACATAGTCTGATCTGTATGTTCCACCTGACTCTGACTAACATAGTCTGATCTGTATGTTCCACCTGACCCTGACTAACATAGTCTGATATGTATGGTGTGCCTAACTGGATATTAGTCTCCCTCCGAGATCTGTAGATCCAAACCTTCTAACCGATCTTCTTAATTGTACATAAACAACCAAATCAGTTTGACAAGGTACGGTCAAGTTAGTGCTATAGCTGACACTGCTGTTGGGGATAACGTGTTAGAGGCCTCAAATTATAAGTTATCATATATTTATATGGTGCAGTTATCAAATCATTACTTTCCGCAACAGTAAGTCTGGGACCCTTCTAAGGATGGGTCAACTTGGGCGTGTTGATAACGAGGATCGAACCTGGAATCTTGGTCACGGGAAGCGAACGCTCTATTGCTCTATTCATTTGACTATCCCAGCCCTGCTTGAGACACATGTGCCAACTATGAATTACAGCACTGTTTAGATGAAAGAAATAATCAAGACAAACCAGAGAAAACGGTTGGAAGTATGTCTGATGAAGACGGAAGTGGTTTGCAACGATAACGGCGCAGATGAAGATGGATGGACCAACACAACTGAGTGCTGACAATTTTGAGAACAACTTGATAATGTTTAAATGTTTATACTTGTGACTTATATGTACCTAGGTCTATCTTCCCTGTCTCACTGTCTCATCTTAGCTATACTACAAAAATGTGGACGCAAAAACAAAGCTAGGTTTGTCAATATCGTGCTAAATTGTATAATACTATAAATAACGCTTCTTGACTGAAATTTAAAGCCCTTTGATGACATGTTTTGTAAAAGTGAATTTTCTTCAAAGAATTTTTCCTAAAAATTATAATATTGCTCTGTAAAATTGTCAGTGTATAAAATATTCAGTTCTGAATTTGAGAAATGAAATTCAGGTCTCCATTATGGTTTTCAGAATAAAATGAAAAATTAACGGCTTCGAAGCATCGACAGAATATCATCTGCGAATGTTTGTATTGGCCCTGGTCTTTTGAGTTGAATGTTAGCCACATATATTGCGTAGATGTTGAACAGCACTGTTGTGAAAGGGGAACCTTGCGACATTCCTGGAGATATTCACTTCCGTTCTGATGTCCATCTCAAGCGGGGCGTAAATGTCCTCTACATCAAGGCAGCAAATATCCAACTCGCCATCAATGGATTGATTCCATATTGAATCAAACAGTATTTCATGACACCACAGTCAACCATGTTATATGTATCATCCAGGTCGAGAGCGACTGCGTCTGTTTCCTTCCTGAACTGGAGGTCATCATACACATCATATGCAAATGTCCCAGCATTACCCAAGGTCTCCTCCATTGGTCCGTCACTACCGAGAGTATCAGGCAGATTGTGTTCAGGTTCTAGTTGGGGCATTATTTTTCTGGCAACTATCTTCTCAATCAATTTGCCATTGACGTTCTGTGGAGTGATTATTCTACAGCTGCTAAGGAGAGTTGAACCCTTACCAGTCTTAGAGAGTGCGAGCACATAGCTATGGATGCCCTCTTCAGACACAGATGCATTCTCTAAAGTGGTATTGAAATCCTTCACAACATTTCTAATCTTTGCCTCATTTAGCTGCTTGATGTGGAAAGTCCGCATATAACACTTTTACACCCAATTTTAATACTCGTATGTAACTATATAAGTTATACGAAGGACTGAAGCAACAGTTAGTACCAGTAATGACATAAATACTTGCAATTTTAGCATTCCGATTTGCATGAGAACACAAATTTGTAACTATTGTATCGTGAAACTGCATTATAAACAATACCCGTGCTTATATTCGATATATATGGATAATTGTGTATTTGATTCTAACATGAAAGGAAGGGTTTCCGTCAGGTAGCAGACGACGAAGTGTAACACAAAGCACAAATCAGCTCGAATAACAATAATGACTATGTCATTCTGGCACCATAATGATCATGAGGTCACCACATCATCTGCCTTTCTTGAAGGAATCCTGCACCAGAGAATAAATGTCCTTTTGCAATGGCTGCTTCCTTGTCGAGTTAAGACTATTGAGCGAAACAATCTTCATAGCTTCAAATAAAACACAATACAAGAACTATAGTAAGCCAACCATAAGAGTAATATTAGATTGCGTTCCTTTTGAAGCTGAAACTAATGAACGAATGATTATTAATGTTTATAGGCATTTGTTATTGCGAAACATCAAAAACACAGCGGGACACAGGCTTATGTGAGCTTGGCAACATGTGGCCACTAAATATAGTAGACACGAGTAAACAACTGGTACACCAGCTATAACAATCTAGATTCTAGGTTGATTTCTTACTATGGGCTAGAGCTGGAGAATGTTTGCAACTGCTCAATAGTGCCCTTTGACATCTGCTTGGAAGCAGCAGAAGTAACTAACAGTTGTAACTATTGTAGTGGCATTAGGAAATTACACTATTTATAGGTTTGTAATTATTGTAGTGACAATTACACATTTATAGTTGTAATTATTTTAGTGACATTAGCGAATTAGACCATTTATATTTGAAATTATTGTAGCGTTATTATCAAGTTACACCATCTATAGTTGTAAGTACTGTAGTGACATTAACAAATGACACAACTTAGATAAATAAAAACAACTTTTTCGTTAACACTTTTGAAACGACCTATGTAGGCAGCACAAATGATAATTTGAAAGCGCGGCTCATGAAACGATCTATGTAGGCAACAACAACATTGCTAATTAGAAAGCACAGCTTGTGAAATACAAAACACCTGCTCGTATAAAACGTTCAAGGTTTCGTTTGCTACGCTTGGATGACTGATGGTTTTTAAGTCATCACATTTCAGTCATGATATAGGCCAGAAACGAGGACAAGCCGTCTGGCTTTCAAAGCCGCTTCTTCAAAAAACATCCCAGACAATATGCGTGGTACAGAGGCGTGCTATCTTTTAATGGGGTCAGAAGAAGAATAATATATATAGTTATACAAAGAAGTAGAAGCGGTTGAACAAACGGAAAAAAACTAAGAAGATGATGATGAAAAACAAGAAGAAGAAAAGAATAAGATGAACAATTGTCTGCAATAAACACTATCATATTCTTAAATGAGGCCAGTAACCTAGAATGCTTCACATAACTCCAGACAGGAAATAGAGCAGTAAGCGGGACAGACATTGGCGTTGACAAATAGTTGTTGCATACGGCATCAACCTACGGTACTTCCAAAAAACCGCAAAACAAATACTTATCCTAGAATTGGTTCGTTGACTGCTTTTATAAAAATATATTAACACTTCGCTGTAGTCAGTTTCCTTGAGAGGAACCTACGTTCTACCAGGCGTGTCAGCAGGGTTGCGGATTGCTCAAAGGCCTCATTATTTGGAGGTTAGCTGCGAGTATGAAATAAGCTACAGGACACAAAAACAGGTCGGCAGGCATAAAGGCTGTAAGGAATCAATCTCTTTACCTAACAATGCCACAACAAGCTAATCACCTGTTTGTTTAAACCAATGATTAAAGAAAAACAATAGAGAAAACCGGACTGATCTTAACGGCATGTTTTACATCTACAGCTCACGGTAAAAGAGAAGCGACTAAGTAAGTAAGTAAATGTATTCAATTACAGAAAGTGCAAATTGCATTTCTTATCAAATTAGGAGGAGTTGGAATGTTTGCAAATAAATAATGTAAAGTAGCAACAGTGAAGGCAATTACACATGCATTGAAAGTATATGTTTTCCGGTGCGTTAAATATACTTGTCTTGAAAGTAAGTGTTTCACCACTGCGTTTTTAATTTTTTAAATTTATTTTTTGGTCGTTGCTGCTTCTGTCTTATTCCTCTATTCCTCAAGGCGGTGTGCGTTGTACACAATTTTTATTTTGCTTCTGTCGACCCAGTGCATTCGATTTCGGCATTCACTCTATGTAAGGGTCTGCTTCCTCCTGCATTTTCTAATGATTTGCCTCTCCGGGGTAATGGCCGGTGCTGTGATGGGGAGTGAACCCAGCCCCTTCATGTTGTGAGTCTTGTCACTTAACTACTAGACAACGCCGTAGTGTGTTTAATATACTTGCATTGAAAGTCAATGTTTTTCCAGTTCGTTAAATATACTTATCTTTATTATCGTTGTTTTTTCAAAAGTTACTGAAACATTATTTCCTTCTGAGAATGTGTTTGTGGATTATCAATTGATTATAGAACATTGACCAATGTCTAGCCTGACATGTATATTTGATTAAACAATCTATACACAAAATAGCACAGCTTGTTATCAATCGCAGATATATGAAATGATGTCAATAGAATGTTTTAAATATTCAAGAATAATGCACACCAGACAACAGAAACTGAAGTGTAGTAATAAGGAATCGAAAATCTAACTTCGTACCTGGAGGTGACGAGCACTTAAATTATTCATTATTCATCCAACTCATAAAGAGTTTGTTTATCAAATGCATTCTAAACATGTTTACAATAGCACTATGTATTGGAAAATACGAATAAAAGCTTATATTTAGAAATCATAGCAAATCCATTAGCTCTAACAAAATTGCATAGAAGTTTACCAACAAGACAGAAAAAATCATCAGCTACGACAATACAACTGCACTGTTCGTTGTTAAAAATTAACTGCCATTTAGCGACGCTGACAGCGACATATGCATAGACGAGAGCCGATTTATCTCTTAATTATTAAGAAAGGCCGGCAAATGATACAAAACTAGGCTGTTCATCCATCACTTAAACATAACTAGCTGCTGCTGACGCTTTGTGCGACCTTTCTGTGACTTTCATCACGTGAGAGGAGGTTTTTATAAAAATAAAGAGTTGGTGTCAAGGAAATTCCTTTGTGAATTGCAACGACCTGCGTCCTCATTGACGAAGATTTGTGTATTCTTGTTGTAAAAATATGTCTAGAACTTTTATTATAGGACATTTAGATAATGTGCTGATGACAAAAATAATGCATTTCAGCAATCAAGTGTGAGATATGGAAAGAAGTAAATGTATATTTAAAGTTATTGTAAAATTCACGTTGTGTCACTTTCTCAGTCAAAACAAGTAAATAGGGTGTATTTCAGCTTATTTGCGGTATATATTTTTTCACGTGTTTTCATTTGTATTTTAAGAGTACAAGAACATAAAGACACAGCCAGATGCATATTGGGTTGCCACCCAATATCTAGCCGTTTTATCATCTTACGGCTAAAGGCAGCACCGTTTAATATTACCATAATACAGTGCTACGCACCCACTGCAGACTACGAAGATTGTGAAATAGAGGCATTCTATGATCAACTTCAAAGTCTGATACACGAAACGCCAAAAAAAGACATATTGGTAGTCCAGGGTGATTGGAATGCAAAAATTGGAGAAGATGCAGTCCACGACTGGAGGGGAACATGTGGCCCATACGGAAATAAATAAACCAATGACCGGGGCCTCAGACTCCTAGAATTTGCAAGATGCAACCAGCTGTTGGTGTCAAATACGTTTGGGTTAAACAAGCCGTCGAGACGCTGGACCTGACATAACCAAAGCAATGAAGTGCATAGCCAGATTGACTATATACTGGTCCAGAGGAAGTTCCGACCGAGCATCAACACCGACAAAACAAGAAGTTTCCCCGGAGCTGATATAGGAAGCGACCACGATCTGGTTATGATGACCATGCGTCTGCGATTGAAGGAAGTCGCAAAGAAGGATGTGACCAGGCTAACATTTGACATGGACAAACTAATGGACCTAAAAATCACCGAAGTGTTCCAAGCAAGGGTGGGAGGGAGATTTGCGCCTCTGTTGGCTCTCAGAGAGGGACTGGATACAGATACAGTTACATAGTCTCTTAACGCAGCTCTCATAGATACTGCAACAGAGATCCTGGGATGCCTCCAAACAAAAAAGGAGCCATGGGTGACCAAAGACATTCTAGACTTTTGTGATAAAAGAAGGTCACTGAAAAAACACAATCACCCACCGGAGGAGGTCGGCAATTATAAAGAGGTCAAGAAATCCATACAACAAAAGATGAGAGAGGCGAAAGAACATGGATATGTGAGCAATGCGCAAACATCGAAGAGAAACTAAACAGAAATGATGCTAAAGGAGCATTAAAGGTGGTCAAAGAACTGGTAACACCAAGACAAAGCAGGAACCTTATGATCCATGATAAAAACGGCAAGTGTCTCATTGAGGGAAATGACGTACTGGCACGATGGACAGAGTACTGTTCTGAGCTATATAACCATAAAGGGCTAAACAAATCTGAGAAAACATTCCCCCCAACACCAACAAATATAGAAGATAACCAACTGATAACGAAGGAAGAGGTAATTGCAGCGGTAAAGACATTGAGAAGAGGGAAGGCGGCCGGCGTGGACAATATACCAGCAGAGCTCTTACAAGCAGGTGGAGAGGTATTGGTGGAAGGCCTGACACACATCTGTAACAAAATGTGGGCGACAGGAAACTGGCCGGACTTATGGACGAAATCAATAGTTAAACCGTTACATAAGTCTGGAAACTTATAGCTGTGCCAAAATTACAGAACAATACGCCTCATTAGCCACCCTAGCAAGGTCATGCTTAGATTAATCCTTGACCGATTGAAACCATAAGCAGAGAACATCATTGCCGAGGAGCAAGCAGGGTTCAGACAGGGAAGCGTATGATAAACACCAGACTGATGTGGCACCTGGAAGAAAAACGAATACTAACTCCATAGCTAGCCGGCTTTAGACAGCACATATCCACTGAGGACCAGGTCATCCTCATAGCCCAGGAAATAGAAGATGCCTACCAGGCACAGAAGCACACAGTAGCGGTTTGAGTGGACCTGGAAAAGGCATTTGACAAAGTCTGGAACGATGGACTTAGAGTCAAGCTAAGAAGAAGTGATGTCTGTGGGAAAATGTACAAGTGGATCAACCACTACCTCAAAAACAGAACGGCCAGAGTCCAAGTACAAGGGCAGATGAGCAGAAAGGTGACACTCGGGGAGTACTGTCACCCACACTATTTCTTGTGTATATAAACGACATTACAGAGAATATACCAAGAAGAGTCCATAGCTCAATGTTTGTAGACGATCTGGCTATGTGGACCTCTGAAAAGAATTTCACCATAGCAAGATATCGAATGCAGCAGGCCCTAACATCGCTGGAAGATTGGGCGAACTCATGGCTGGTCAAAATAAACGAGGAGAAAACCACATGCACAATATTCTCGCTTTCAATCAAACCCCAAAATACCAAGTTAAGTTTAAATGGCAAATTCCTGCAGCCAAACGACAACCCAAACTATCTGGGAGTCACATTTCATCGGCGCATGACATGGAAAAGTCAGATCGAGAGAAACCGAATGAGAGCCAGAGAAAGAATGGCAATCATGAGGAAACCTGCTGGCACAAGCTGGGGAGCAGACGAAAGCATACTAAAGATACTGTACACTGGAAGAGTGAGACGAGTTCTCGAATATGACATTGCGGCATGGACAACAGCAGCAAAGGCGAACTTCGATAAAGTTAGCAAACTTCAAAACCAAGCCATGAGAGTTATAACAGGAGGCATGAAGTCAACGCCAATTGTAGAACTTGAAAACATTACAAAACTGCAATCCATGACAGATAGAAGGAGACTGCAGAGCCCAGCTGCAGTCAGAGAAACTCCGAAGACTGACCGACCATCCAATGCACCAGAGACTAAACAATTTGGGAAATGGGAAACTAAAGCGGAGAAACTTTGCAGAAATAGCCAAAGCAAAGATGCACGAAGATCCCATAAACGCACTAACAACACCAAAACCCATCACTACTGTACGAAAACCTACCTGGAGGCAGGATATATTTCCAGAGGTGGTAAAAAATATACCAGGTATTGCAAACAAAAACGGCCAGACTGAAAAAGAAAGGAGAGATACTACCCTAAGCTTTATATCGGAAAACTACCCAAGCATGGACTGGACCCATGCATACACCGACGGTTCTGTAACAAACACTACACAGAACGGAGGGGCAGGAGCATTCCTGAACCTACCAAATGGCAGAAAAATAACACTGTCATTCGCTACTGGTAAGTACACAAGCAATTTCAGAGCGGAGGCAGAGGCAGTGAGGGCGGCAGTGGAAGAAATGGTGACACATAAAGAAAATGAAAGCCATATAGTCCTGCTTACAGAATCTTTCGCCGATGTTTCGCTTTCGCTAAAAAGCCAGAAAAACACTGAGCTTAATGACTTAAGAGCAGCACTCTGCAAATTGTGCCAGCAGTCCGCACCAAAAAGGGTAGTGGTACAGTGGGTCCCATCACACTGCAACATCGAAGGCAACCAGGAGGCAGACAGACTGGCAAAAGAAGGTGCAATACTACCACAAACAGATACTAGTATGACGTACGAAGAGTCAAAACGGCTTATCAAAGTCAGATACATGACCAAATGGGAAACTAAACATGCTGGTTACACCAAAAACGATGCCTATTACCAGTTGAACCGAAGAGAGCAGGTCGTTGTCTTCAGACTTCGCACTGGCCACAATAGACTGAGTTACCATCTATTCAACAAATTGAAGATAGGTGGTACCGACGAATGCCCGTGCGGTACCGGTAAAATGACCGCTTAAGATCTGCTGCAGAACTGCCCGACCTACGAGAATCAGAGAGAGCAGATGTGGCCATCGCCAGTGGAACTGCAAGACAAGCTCTATGGCAGTGGCGACAGCCTCAGGATGACCGCCGCTTTTTTCAAAAAAATAATGGTTACTGTCTGACTGCGTACGAAGAAGAAGAAGAAGAAGAATAAGACAGGGAAGAAGCACTACAGAACAGATATTTAATTTAAGGCTGCTAAGAGAGAAAAATCTAGAACAGCAGCAAACACTGTATCATGTGTTTGTGGATTTTAAGAAGGCGTTTGATAGGGTATGGCATAAAGCGCTTTGGGCAACCATGAGGATGTATAATATCAACGGAAATATAACGATCCTTGAACACCTGTATAACAATGCGTCTAGCGCAGTTCTTGTGAATGGGAGGCGAGGAGACTGGTCCCGCACATCAGTTGTTGTGAGACAGGGGTGTACACTCTCTCCAACTCTTTTCAATATATTCCTTGAAGGAATTATGAGTGAGGCACTTGGAGGTCACGTTGGTACTGTCAAGATAGGGGGCCGAACGATTACCAACCTTCGTTTTGCAGATGATTTCTACCGGTTGGCGGGTTCAGAAGCAGAACTCCAGGAATGGGTCAGAAGGCTCGATGAAACAGCTCTTGACTATGGTATGGAGATAAACGCTGGAAAGATAAAATTAATGACCATCAACGCTACGGGCTTCAACAGCAAGATAAAAGCTAACGGTCAGGAACTCGAAGTGGTTGACCGTTTTAAATATCTTGGGTCGATTGTCAGTGATGAAAGATCAAAATGTGAAGTGTTGGCCAGAATAGCACAGACAATAGCGGCGCTTGCACGGCTTAATAAAATCTGGCAAGATAAACGGTTAGCACTAAGCACGAAAATCAGATTAAAGCGTACACTGGTCCTGTCAATATTCCTCTATGCGTGTGAGACATGGACAGTTACAGCTTACCTTATACGAAGGATACAGGCCTTGAAGATGAGATGTTTCCGAAAACTTTTAAACGTCACGTACAAAGATCGAGTTACAAACGAGGAAATATGAGATAGAATTACAACAGCAAAAGGGCCTTTCGAAGATCTCTTGGCAACTGTCAAAAGAAGGAAACTCACTTGTTACGGTCACATATCGAGATCAAGTGGTCTTGCAAACACAATCCTCCACGGGAAGGTGCATGACAGACGACGAAGAGGCCGGCCCAAAAGGAGGTGGGAGGACAACATAAAAGAATGGACCAGTCTTCGACCAGAAGAGTCACAGGCAGCGACATCTGACAGAGAGGGATGGCGTGGAGTTGTGAGGATGTCTTCATGTGTGCCCCAACGACCTCACCGGTTACGGGATGACGTAACCTGACCTGACCTGATCTGACTAAAACAACTAATGCCAATGTGTTGGAAAGGTGATTTTAGAAATAACAAATTGCACGTGTTTTTACAGAAAATCATAAAAGCCCACTGCTATTGCACTGAAAGTTCGGAGAAATGGCGTAGGGTATGGATGCTGATGGTCCCTGTATCTCGCTGGCTGTACACTCTCTTTCTCCTGCTACGTCCTCTCATGCGCCCTACTCCAATTGAACATCGTTGAATGTCGAAACTTTGCAGCCTGTGGATTGCTGCTTCATCTATTGCGGTGTCCTTATCTAACAGACGGTCGTTGAATGATTTCAAAATGTCACTTCCATCCATCACTAATGTGCCCTCCATGAGAGCTTGTGAAACCATGATGTTAGCTCTTACATTGTCCTGAACACCAGCATGAGCAGGACAGTAGATCCATGTCAACCTCCGGAGATTTGAGACCTTAGCTGCTATCTACTCGTACTTAAGCCATCCCTTCTGTAACTTCTGAAGTACGGATTGCGCGTCTGTCACGATGTCTGCCCTTGTCATAGAAGTCTCAGATATCCATATCAGTGCTGAGGTCACTGCTTCCGTCTCGATTCTCGATTTTCAAAACTGGAGGTTGTTGATTTACATGCCCTACTGCGCTCAGCAATGACCTGTCCTCTCACTCTTACCGAGGAGTCCAAGCCTGATGTCCCACTGCGCAGCACTGATCCGTCGGTGTATATGACGGCATCACTCTCCTGCGTGTTCTTAGTTATCAAATGATTAACCTTGTGCTCTACTCTCCCGTTGCTCCATTCTCTGCATACCTTGCCTAAGATTATTATGCCTCTCTGGTACTCTATCATTCTATCACCAGTGTGACCCCATTCTTCCCCCTTGGATATCGTCTCATCTGTAGTGACGTGTCGGATTGTTCTCTGTCTGTACCATCCATGACGCCCTTCACTTGAATCTTGATCCCTTGACGTCTGAGATACTACTGTACGGAGGATGTCGCATGTGTGTGGTGATACACATATAGGCTTTGACTTGTGCCAGTTTATGTCTGGATGTCACCGATAACAATCTCAACACGCACCGCATCATCACAATCGGGGTATCTCTAGTGCAACCCAGAACCAGCCGCAAAACTTATTTCTGAATGCGTTCCAACCTTTCACACTGTGTTCTTGATAGTGTGAGGAAGCCCAGTCCGAAATCGATAACACACAACACGACCTGACGAAATAGGATGAACATGAGGAGGTGTTCCAAGTTATCAGTATCCAATGTCTTGACTGCTCCTAGCACTCGCTTACATTGTTGTACGATATGGTTAACATGGCAATTATAGGAGAGACTGCGATGAAATGTCACTCCGAGGTATTTCAACCTGTCACACATGTCAAAGGTGGAACCATTAAATGTGATCCCCGGGAGTTCAGACTTTACTATGGAATTATTCAAAGAGCACCACATCATGAAGGCCTTCATCTGATTGATCTTGGAGCTTTAGTCGCCGCATCATTGTGAGATTGCTTGCAAATTTTTCTGGATGTCTTTGACCAACTCTTGCCTGTCTAAGCCAGTCTTGTACGTTAGGATGTCATCGGCAAATGTCAACGTTCGCCCTGTATCTGTGGGTTGAATATTGGCCACTTTTACTGTGTAGATGTTGAACAGCACCGGTGAAAGCGGAGACCCTTGAGGCAGTCCTGGATATAATCGTCTCGGTTCTGATATCCACGATCCCACGTGATGTGCAACTCTTCTTTCCATCAGGGCAGCTGATGTCTAACTAACCAACCACGGGTTTAAACCACACAATTCAGACATGTATTTAGTCCCAAAATCGACACGGTTGTATGAGTATTCCAGGTCGAGTGCAGCCGCGACTGTTTCTTGCTTTGACAGAAAACCCTCATACACATCATATGTGAAAGTTATAGCGTTACCCCAGTTCTCCTTCGCTGTTTTATGGCTGCACAGGTTATCGGGTAGGGTGTATAGCTTCCAATCGTGACAATAGTGTCCACCCAATGCCAGTTCCTTTCACTTCAATTGGTGTCTTCGTTATCCAATCTATAGCCAACAAGAGCAGAAAAGGTGAGAGCAGATATCTTTGTATCACCCCTGCTTTTACCCCGAAGCTGTCAGTCACGGCTTCTCCAAGCAACACTCGACTAACTATATCTTCGTACATATTCAGATTGAGGTTTAAGAACTTCTCTGGTATCTTATAATGTTCCAAAAACAGTTGCTATAGAGTACTCCATTCTACACTATCGAACGCTTTTTCATAGTCTATAATATTTGATAATATTGAGATGATTTATATTCAAAATGTGTTTCTATTATGCTGCATATCGTAGCTATATGATCTGTGCATGATCTTCCTTTGCAAAATCCTGACTCTTCCTATCTGAACGTTTTGTCTACTTTCGATTTTAATATGTTCAAAATGAGCCTGTTGAATATCTTGCCTGAAACTGACAGCAATGTAATCTAACTTTAATTGGTGCAATTTGCCAGGTCTCCCTGCTTAGACAGTTTAATCAGATGTCCTTCTTTCCATTAGGTTGGCACTCTCTCCCTTCCAATATTAAAAAAATAATCCTTGCAATGTATTAGTAGCTTCATCTACTCGTATATCTGCCAGTTTAGCTTTTGCTGCTATACCATCTGGCCATGACGCTTTACCTTTCTTGAGATTATGGCAATTTGCATTTCTATTTTATTTAGTGGGTTGCAGTCCAAGTTCAAAGTCTTCTCTGCTGGTAGAATATTTTCTGTTTCTTGTGGTGGGGGCCTGTTTAGATTTTCTTTAAAATACTCAACACTTCGTTTCTGTCGTTCCTCCAAAAATGTCAATATTTTGCCTTCTCTAGCTCTGATTGGTTTGCCTGTCTGTATGTGTGTACATATAAATATATATATCATCAGTCCCATAACCAAGAAGGTCGTTGAGGCAACGTTATTGCAGTTTGTAGTACCAGCTCCCGCCATACAACAACGGTGTATTTGGGACGCTACACATCTGACGGAGCCCATCTCTCTCTAGGTGGCAATTCATTATAGTTGTATCTAAATTTCATACAACAAAACTGACACTGTCTTCAGCTAGGGCGAAGGGAGCCAATCTCGTGAAGTTCAGTCGTGTGAACTAGACCGTGAAATATGACACATGTTTAAACGTAGTGCTATTAATTTAGCCAATGTCTATCCTATGATAATTGGATAGAAGAAAACACAAAACGAACGAATTAACCAGTCAAAATTTCCGTGAACACAAGTGTAAGTCGTCGACTAGTGTGAATTCTCGGCAAATCCATGGTATGGTGGCATCTTTAATGAACTAAAACCGAAGAGAAATAGACCAGAAGCCAGTTATGGCGCCATCTTTGCTACTCATATATTTATAGATAATCATTATCTTTGTTTATAAGTAATAAATATCTCATATTTGCCTCTCTGCTGTCTTTTCTGCCTCCTGTGACTACTTATTAATATATTATTGTTTATTTTTGTGTATACCTCTTTACTTTTGTTTCTGTTGTGATCTATTTTTTGTGTTGCGTTTTCTTGAATCCTACAGTTTCTAAACATGTCTTATTCCACCTTTCCTTAGTTTGGTTACACATTTTATTAACGTTCATCTCTTCGTCCTGATACAGTTCTTGTTGTACTTAGTATTTGTTATTACGTTTTGTGCTAAATTATGTCTTCCCGTCCTGGTCTTGTAAGAGATGCACGTTATATTTCGTTCTCATGGTGCCCTGTACTGGGTACTTTTTAGTTCGAGGTGCAAGGTTTTATCTGCACTTCGTCTTACTCTTATATCTTGTAGTATACATATGAACGCTTGACTGACACAGATGTGGTCAATCTGGCTTTCTGTCATCTGGTATGGTGATCTTAGTGTGGCCTTATGTATCTTTTTTTGTGTAAACGTGCTTCCTCCAATTATCATTTTGTGTAGCGCTCAAAGCTCTGTTAGCATTTCTCCATGTTCGTTCAACTGCCCTATTCCTTGTCTTCCCACAATCCGCTCGAAACCACTTCCACTTCCACTTTAGCATTTAATCTCCCAAAAATAGTAACAGATTTTTACTTTTCTTCCAACCAATGAGCTTTTCTAGCTTGTTGTAAAACGTTTGCGTCTTATCATCTTGGGCCTCGTTAGTTAGGGCATAGCACTGAATTAAGTTGATATTGATGTTTTTGTTCCAAGTTTTGAAGCTTGCGTTATGATTCTATTGCTTATAGCCTCCCACTGTATCAGCGCCCTCTGTGCTCCTCTAGAAAGCCTAAGTGCCACTTTCTCTGTCTGTTTGGCACAGTTCCGTCGTTTCCAGAATAAATTATCATTCCTCCAGTTCTCAGTATTATCTTGATTGTGTCCATCTTGTTTCACATAGTCCTAACAGTACCAGGTTGTAATTTCTCATCTCTTTAGCAATCGGTGATATTTTCCCTTCTTGGTACATTCTTCCAACAGTCACGCTACTGTATTTCTTTTGATGTTGGATTTAAGAAGTAGCAGTCAGTGGTAGGAGCTTCCTTGCGGCTTTCACTTCACTGGGCCATTCTTTTCGTGTCCGAAGGCCCTTCTTCTTTTCTCAAGGCCGTTTGCTTTTGCTTTGTCATCAATTTTGTCATGACCAACTTAGTTTTGATAGATTTTAGTGGTCGGCCCTGAAGTAACCTATCATACTCTAGGTGAGTTGCCTGCGTTTGGGTGGTCGGCCCTGACCTAACCTATCATACTCTAGATAAGTTGCCCGCGTTTAGTATATTCCTTTCCACGTGACTCAACCATCTTGGGTAACCCTTCTGTATGCTTTCGCTTCCATTGGCTTAGCTCTCGGAATTATTGAGACATTCACTATTTCCAGGTAACGGACTCTAGGACCGAAGTTAGATTATTTGCTTTAAAAACATAGCAATACAATTACATAAACATTAATGTGAGACTAACCGTCGGAGTCTGTGTCATCGTATTTCAAACCCAGAGAAAAACCAATCTATGCCATTGGTGTTAGTGAAAGGTCGCCTCACGCTGGACACTAGAACATGACAGTCTGTTTACAAAATCCACCAGACGTCGAGAAAAAAAAATAATTGATAGCTTTTATAAAGAAGTTATTAACAAGAAAATAATAAAATGGTGGATTATAAAGAAGCTATGACTCTAAGGAAATTGAATATTTCACAAAGAACAATAATACCTTTACAATTACATTGTGGAAAACCGCAAGGGGTGCTGGCTTCATATTCCACAAACATGCAGGCGGTAGAACAATCATTTATGAAAAGTTCCTTATAGTTTTATTAAAAGTAAATATTTACATGTAATTGGAGAAATGAGCATATATAATATCACGTTAGTGAATATAAAGATGAAACGTGGATAAAGTAGTGCACCAAGTAGTAAAGGGCAGTGTGATTGATAACCGGCCATTCAGATATCAGACATAATGGATTGTTCAATGATACTGAACTCATATCTGTTTCAAAATCTACCGACAATCGGGACTATCATTCAAAGACGAATGGTCACACTTAAGAGAGGGGATGGAGAAAACTATACTTATCGTCGTCAGATTGGCTCTCTTCTCTTGCAATAGACAATAATTCCTACGATAATGGTACTGGAACACAAGGTCTCGACATCAGTAAGTACTAAGGACGAGTTCAGTCTTTCGCTAACAAAGGAGCAGATTCAATTTACGAAAATTCATCTAAAATCTGAATTGTTGTCACTTGTCAAGAATACTCAAGACAAAGACGTTCCACATTGACAAAGTTATCAGGTCATATCTGCTATTTACACTTAAATCCTATAACATTAGTTTGGGTAAAGGTTACAGGAAAGGGGACAAGTGACAAAATATGAGATGGCAAGGAAATTGCAAATGTTGCCCTCGCAGACATTGACAAACAATTCTGATTAAATGTGAAGACCACGTAGTAAAAGAGGAAATCAATTATTGGCAGAATGAGTTTGCGATTAATTCAGCCAACAATGGCCATCAATTTATTTGAGTCATTTGAATAAAGTGAGTACACTCTACGTAAACATAAACAAAACAAAGAATATGACCACCGACAAAACACAATGTCAATATAAATTTACAGTAGATAGTGAGGAAATGGATTTGGTCACGCATTTTGAATATCTGGGCTCCAGATTTGACAAGAATGGCGACTGCTCGAAAGAAATCAGAAAAAAGAAGAGCCATGACAATGTAGAGACTGAACAGCCGGAAAAAATTATGGCACAGCACCAACAAAACGACAAAAGTAAAATTCTTGAGAGCCTGTGTTTTTCCTGTGGCAGCTTCTGGCTGCTTATCATGGACGATTACCAAAACTTCTAGACAAAGAATCCAATCCATCGAGTCAAATTGTTACAGAAAGATCCTCAGAATACCCTGGACGGAGAAAAAGACAAATGTAGACATTCGGCAAGAGTTGAGCATAGAGGAAAACTGGTTTATCAATTCCAATATGGCCAGAAAATGTAAATACTTTTGTCACATTAAGAGACACATTTGTCTTGAAAGAACAATAATTGAAGGTATGGTGCCATGTAAGAGAGGTAGCGGTAGACCAAGAAGACTATGGTACCAAGATATCCAGGAGTGCTTGGGTGCGACTGGCGGAGGCTGGAGTTTTTGAAAGAGCAAGAGTTTCTTTCAGACAGACTGTGAAGGGAGCCTCGTTCTATGAAAGACATGTTACATAATAATGACACTCTACGTAAAGGTATATTTAAAGCAAAAATGATTTTAGAAACGCATGCCTAAACCTCTCATGAACGTTGGAAAATCATATTTAATTACCAAACACAAATGAGAATACCAACAACAGACATATAATTTTCTTTCAACACATATCTCTTACTGAACGCTATACACATGAATGCGCATGTATAAGACAAATTAATTTACTCATACCTCTATGATAAATGAATATACGCATGCAGTTACTAATGTATTATCAATTAAGAGAAGTACTGTAAAATGTGTTGTGCGTATTCACGATAACTATCGGTCGCGCAATAAGCAATAACAAAATAACAAAGGAAATAGCAAAGACAACGAATGTCTATCCGTGAAGTCTACATAATATTTCTGCATAGCCCATTAACGTCGTAATGAAAATAGGAGCACATGCAAAGATTCCAGTTAAAAGCTCAAAGAATTGTTGAAAGAATTTTTGCATTCCAACGGCACATTTCTGAACCCACTACAGCTTGCAACAACTTGTCAGTGTTGATAAAACTGTTACTATATAACTCACAGCCTGTTCGGATTCGTGTGCAAAACGAATAATGCTAATTTTCCTCACAATTTGTGATCGTTCATACCTTTTTTTCCATCTTTCTTTTTCAGTCTTGTTCCTTTCTTTTATCGTATCTGTTGAGTCGTATGTCACTCTTTGCCTCTCGCGTATCTCTTTTTTTATCTATGTATTTATTTCTCGTCAGTCTCTCTTTTTCACCTCTCTCTCTCTCTCACTCCCTCCCTCTCTCTCTCTCTCTCTCTCTCTCTCTCTCTCTCTCGCTCTTCACATTTAACTTCACTCCAATCTCTTTTTTGACATTGCAAGATACGTGTAACAAAGTGATTAAGATTCCACCTCACGCGCACAAAGCACATATGAAAACTAGCTGTGTTACAAAGGCCTGATCAACCGAGTGGAGATATACACTGTACTCACTGTAATGACAAGTCTACTGATAAGCCTAGCATTGCAATACAGCTGGGAAGATTCAGGTCCACCTTCTCCAGAACGTCCCGGAGCTTCTATCAGAGAAAAATCGTTAGAAGTAAACAGCAAACTAACATATATTTGTAACCTAGTAACCATCTGACGTATTTTCGCTACACAATGTATTTTCTCGTTCTAGGAAGTATTTATTACCCAATGCTGACGTTGTTGGAATAGACACGCGGTCCTCCAAGTGTCTTATAATCAGATCGTTTTGTGTTGTAGACATACAGTGGTAGAGCAGGTTACATTCTTGGGAGATGACCGTAGCATGGTATTTTCGGTGTTAAATATATAGTATTATAGTAGTCTCTTTTCAGTCATGTCTGACTACAAGTTGATTCGACCTTGGAGTAGCAATTCTCTACTAATTGTTTGTCCTTCTCCTTTGTGGTGTTGTCTCTTCACTTCCCTCTGTTGCATGAGCTTATGTTCGTCCAGCCTGAGGTGAATCTTCAGGTTGTATCTTTATTTGGATCAGTCTGCACCTATGTCTTCCCAAGATGTCAGATCAATATCCAAAGCATTCAATTTCTGCATAAATGCGCCTTTGAACCGAAGCTGTGGTTGGTCAGCTGTTCTTTTAACATACGCCAGCTGTCCATCGAGAATATCTTTGGGGATGTGACCGTCTTCCATGAAACGTACATGACTACGCTATAGCAGTTTTTGTTGGCAAAGAAGGGTGAATATACTTGGAAGACCATTGCGAGAATGCACCTCCGCGTTTGTCATCCTGTCTCTCCATGAGATGCCAAGGATGAATCGTATGCGCTGTATGTGAAAGGTGTTCAGCCGATGCTGTTGTTTGATAAATGTTACTTATTGTCGACACAGGCAATGTAGACCATGGCCTTAGTCTTGGCTGTAAGTTTGAGGTTTTCAAAGACACGTGTTGTGAGACGACACTGATATATATATATATATATGTATATATATATATATATATATATATATATATATATATATATATATATATATTCATCAGAACGGACAATTGTCTCTCACAATATCCTTAAATTATCATTCTTAATTTTAATGTTACTGCTGACACCACCGACTTTTATTAGCCATTTCATTTCACTTCACACGCTGTAATTTTCTTCTCTGGCCTTCCTTGAACATGAACGAAATTTGAGATTGCTAACACAAAGTTTATAAAAGTATAATATTGCTCAGTTGTTTTTTGTTTTTGTTGCAAATCCGATGTTCTGTTGTTTAGAAAATGAAGATATGAAATAATCACAACAGAGGATTTCTGATATCGTATTTAAAACTCCATATCAGACCTTGTCTTTCATATTTGGCAAACCAGAGCTTAAGAAAGTTTTGGGTGAACTTCTTCTTCTTCTTTATCTGCATTCGTTCCCAATCCCCCGCTAACGAATCCTGAACAGGGCTTTGCAAGTAGTAGGATGTAATCCGGAGAACGGATTGCGTTGTGTTTCTAGTTTATCGCAGTCAGATACCATCCCACTGTGTCATATCAGATAATGAAAGAGCAGACAGGTTGGCAAAGGAAAGAGCACCACGAGAACAAAACGACAAACAATCACCTTCCAAGAAAAGAAGACACTTACAAGAATAGCTTGTGTTAAGGTCGTAAGGAAAGTCGAACAAAGGAGAGACAACTTTCATTGCTTTGATCGAGCGGAGTAAGTGATCATGTTCCGCATGAGGACAGGACCCAACAGATTGAATAACCACTAACACGTTCATCTCCTTCACCAAATTGTATGTGCGTGCAGACAGCACAGACATCAGAAGATATCCTGCAATTCTTAGTCAATTGCGTGCTGAACACTGACCCAAGGTGACACATCTCCACATAAAGTTGTTTGGAAGCCTTAAAGGCTCCTCCATCACAACAACCTCTATCTAGAAAACTGGTCCTCGTGTATACTTAACAGTAAAATATAAGGCCAACAAGAAGTTGAAGAAAAAGTCGTCCTATGTCAATTCGTAGAAGTGTTTACATTGAACAATGTTTGCACGAATGTTTAATGGATCTGGTTGTATGCACAACTTCAATGGTTCCGTCTTTAGTATGTCAATCTTCCTATTATGTCTTTCACAAATGTGCCGAGAGTAATTATATGATTTTTAAATGCATCTTTGTTTGATTATAAGGCTAAGACATATAAATTGAACAGAAAGCCAGAACATAAAGGAGACTGATAATAACAATGGGGAAATGTGAGATGGAAATGTAAGGGTAAACGAGAGTAGCAAATGGACAATACATTTAAGAGAAGAGATACAGACTTGTTAATAAGATATATTTGTATTGGTAAATATTATATGTGGAAATGGAGGAATGATATTCATTACTGACATATTCTGGTTGTAGAGGTTGGTTTGTTGGCCAGTTTATTACAAGAGCACGAAAAACGGTCGATGGAGAAGTCGACATACATCGCAACCAAGAAGACTTTGAGGCGATACATAATCGAACATTCGCATGATGATGATGATCATGAATATTGTGCCATCGGATTGCATTGACAGGTTTTTGCAAATACTGACATGATGTACTCCCTAATTTCTACGACGGCGTGTAACGTTCGCCTTCTTTATATGTAAATACTGACATGACGCATTGCGCTCACTTTCTATCACGGTGTGCAGAGGTCATCTTTTTGTTTCGTGTGGCTTATAATGTGATCTAGATGATATAGCTTGCTTCACACCACACCAGCTTTGGCAGGTTACAGTGTTACCATTCAATACTACCTTTTCGAATGGTTGTAAATATTACAATGTTCAATTTGTATTTCTCTTTGGCTATTCACGCTTGGGATATCTCATACCTCCTAACTATCTTCCTCCATTTGACATCTCGACTCTCGTTCTGCTAAATCTCTATCTATCTGTCTATCTCTCTGTCTGTCTGCCTATCTATCTATCTATCTATCTATATATCTATCTATCTATCTATCTATCTATCTATCTATCTATCTATCTGTCTATCTATCTGTCTAGCTATCTATCAATATGTATGTCTGTCTATCTATCATTTATCTATATGTATATCTATATATCTTTCTTTCTATCTATCTATATATATATATATATATATATATATATATATATATATATAATAAACATAATAAAAAGGTGTGTTCAAAAAGTACCCCACCTTTCGGCCTGAAAAACACAATTACTCACCTAGAGGTTTGAAATCATAATCCCCTTCAAAGTACTCTCGTTGGGACTCCACACACTTCTCCCGGCGGTCCCGCCATTGTTGGAATCATTTCACGACAGACATATTTTAGAAAGAGTACAGTTGTATCGACGCATCCTGTATAATGTCTTCTTGTGATTTAATTGAATCCCTTTCAGTAAGATTTTCAGCTTGGGGAAAACCCAAAAATGGCAATGAGCCATCTCTGGAGAATGTGGAGCCTAGCGAACCAGAGGAAACTTGAGTTTGGCCAGGAACGTCTGGATCAGATGCTGAGAGGACACGTTCCCATAATGGACCTGCCAAATTTTTCGTTGTCTACAGATCAGATCCTTTCAGTCGAACACCAACGCGAAGGCAGCGGATGACTTCCGAGAGAATACTCTTTGGAAATGTTTTGACCGTATGTTGTGTGCTCGTGACCACTGCACGAACGTCAAAGGAAACGGTCAACATGATTTTGACATTGCTGTCCACCAACCTCGCTCTTGTCGGCATCAGGGATGATGAATGTCTCAACTTTGACTACTGCAGCTTGGTTTCTGGGTCGTGCTCACAGGCGCCGTTTCCGGTGTCCAACATATCCTGTGATACTTTCAGACAGAGTTGCATCTGTTCAATCGTTAGCAGTTTGGCACAAATTTAGCGGACACTCCCGCATAACCATATCAGCCCTCAAAATGGAGTCTACCGAACACATGCTTATCTCAACCTCACTCGCATGTTCTCCCATGGTGACACGACGGTCCGTACTTCGTCAATGATTTCATTTCGGCTTGATAGGAACCCACTGGATCGTGATCCGCTCTCCACCGATGTGTGGCCATCTCTGAAGTGATTGTACCGCTCTATAATTTATGTGATGATCATGACAAACTTCCGAATAGTTTCCAATTGGTATCGCTAGCTTTTGGCAAAATTTGATGCAATACGGCTGTTCAGATCTTTCCGTTATTTCAGGATGAATGAAAATCCGACGAGTTCCTAATGCATTCAACACCGAAAGGCTGACTGCAAGCGACGGACGCAATCTGCGGGTGGCAATATATTCACGCATTTGCATGTCGGCCCCTATACCTCCCTGACAAAGAACACCTATGATTCATTTGTTTCCGCAGAAAAAAATAAGGTCGGATACTTTTTGAACACATCTCGTATATATAAACAAACACACGCATACACACACATGAGAGAAATGTCCGAGGTGGTGGGATGGTTAGGAGAGGTAGAGAAAGACAGGGACAAAAAAAGACTGAGGGAATAGAAAATGAATGTTTCCTAAGACCGTCGGCCATATTGATTCCATCTTTCTAATAAAAACCTCAAGATAGTAACATAGGAAACACGCGGCAATTTACGATGAAGTGTTAAGGATTTGATTATACTGCTTAAATGTTTATGAGAAGATGAGGGAGTAGAAAGTTACCGACCTCCCAGAGTCGCCTTCCTACCACTAAATCTGGCACTCTTTTACAGCAGGACAAACTTAAGGTCGTGTTCTCAGTTCATGTCCGCGTTTCACCATCTCTCCAAGGTACATACCAATCGAAGCTGCGACTGTATTGTAAATCACAAGTTTGTCAATTACATGTAGAAGTAGGACTTGTCCAGACAGGACATGCGTCTAGATAAGTGCTTTTCCAACCATTTTGTTTTCATGGCTGTTCTGATGATGTCTGACGAGTTTTGAGTTACCTTGATTTGTGTTTCTGCAGACTGCCTTCATGGTCCTAACGTTCAGCTGGGTGTGTGCTTCTGTTCCTGCGCCTTCTATCTATCCGTGTAAATGTTAATTGCTTCTCCACTACCAGCCCAGACCCTCACTTGTGGCTGGGACACCACAACAAGTAAACCAGGTCGACCAAATGTATGACATTTCCCGCCCAACTTCCTAACGACGGCTGCTAGCAGACACAAACATTAATTAAACACTAACAACGCGAAATGGTGTCCAAAATGATAAATAACAACTCTACTTAGTTGATTTGCTCGCATAATTCCTTTTTTCTCTTTTACCATGTATCATTTATATATGACGTCATCATGTGTATTTTATATTTTTTTTTAAATGGTATGTGATCAGTGTTATTTTCTAATACGTTCCTTCCCCAACCAGCACAGGAACGTTCCCGCGCCTAAACGGTGAAGGAGTATTTCTTTAGGTATGTCAGATCCGGAAACAGGAAACAGTCACAAATGTCGTAGCAGGACATTTTGCAATCTTACCTGTCCTCCATTCTTGACAATGTATTTTAAATTTGACAACTAAACCAAAATTTTTAAAAAAAATTAAGAACACAAACTTAGATAAGACAAAACATTTCCTGGACCCTGTCACAATATGTGATGGTATAATTAGCTTACTGTTACTACTAGGATAGACAGAACGGAAGAGAAATGTATTTAAAATGTATATACCATTTGTTTAAACTATGGAAATTAAATTCGCAAGAGAAAACATGGCAGATACAGATGTGGTAGATAAATGGAGACGGCAATGAGGAAAAACAAATATGACCGACTTACATGTAGGCATCAAACGAAGAAATTTATGAGAAAGAAATAGAAGCGGAGACATGACAATCCCAGACATAGCTGTCAACCGAAGACGATAAAATTAGAGAAGAACAAGAAGTAAGACAACAACTTTAGATGTGGGAGTGATCAGAAGACAGGCTGGAAGAATGACACGAAGTAAGACAACAACTTTAGATGTGGGAGTGATCAGAAGACAAATTGGAGAAGAACAAGAAGTAAGACAACAACTTTAGATGTGGGAGTGATCAGAAGACAAATTGGAGAAGAACAAGAAGTAAGACAACAACTTTAGATGTGGGAGTGATCAGAAGACAGACTGGAAGAATGACACGAAGTAAGACAACAACTTTAGATGTGGGAGTGATCAGAAGACAGACTGGAAGAATGACACGAAGTAAGACAAAAATTATGAAGGAGCTACTGTTAAATGAAACCGGATTGTTTTCTTCAATCTTAATCGTCGAATAAATTGCTTGGTTTCTCTAAAAACATCCTTGACTGAATGTGTATTAACAGAAACACGTTGATGAGTCATAATGCTCTGATATGAAACTTTTATTTTATTTATGTTCGCAGGGTAAGGTGAAGGTAGTTGTTACATGCTAACTGTGTTCTCGCGTGCACATGTGTGTGTGTGTGTGTGTGTGCCTGTGGCTGCATGCACACGCGTGTAGCTGAGCGTGATGTGTGTGTGTGTGTGTGAGTGAATGGTGTGTGTGATGTGATGTGAGTTTCACGACTTGTATGAAATGTCATCAAATAATTCAACTGATTACTTGTTGAAAGAAGCATACACAGACTATATACGAACGATAAGGTGGCAGTACAGTTTCAAACACCTTTGTCCACGAACCTGGATTATCTTGTCCATATGAATTGCCTTTGTCTTTTGTATTTTCATTATTAGGGACTACAATTCAGATGTGATGTACATTTCACTAAATTGAATGTGCTCTTTGGTTATCTATACCTTTTTTGCACCCTTTCTACTTGATGGCTTGAACGTTGTCTTGTCTTCGCTTGCTACTGCATTATGGTATAATACGTGTGCTGTCTTCATGTGCTATGGTTAGACCTTTTCCTTTGCTACCTCATACAATTCTTTTCATCTCCCCATCTGCCATTATTTTTCACAAGTATGATGAGCATTGATCAATGTTTCGTACACAATATCATAACATTCTCGACGTATTTCTCTTATTTCACATAATTACTCGCTTCCAGAAGCTACTAGCTATGGCTTTACATAAATTATATTTTCCCAACTGTACACTTCCTAACGTCAAACCTGTAAATCGTTTTCCATGATATCGATTTTTAAACGGCAATGTTCTTGTTCTTTCGCAGTTAAACTTTCAATTTTTTGTTAGTGTAACTGTTTCTTTCAACTCAAACATGCTATAAATCTCTTGTTAAATAACCTATTTGTCAAAACTATCAAACATTTTCTGTATTCCTTGCCTTCTTGTGCCACTTAACTTAACTTAACGTAACTTAACTTAGCTATACTTAACTTAACGTTGTTATACTGGTTTAGAATATTCTCTTGAATCTGTTTACTACCAGTGTCATTTACATTTCTTTGTTCTAAAAGCTATGCGCATTCAATCTCTTCTAAAATGCATTAATTGGCCATGCCTGTATATGTCCCGAGGCAATGCATTCAAAGCATTCGCTACTCTCTGACTTGAAAAAAAATATTTCCCATGATCTAATCTTTAGTTAATTTGTAGTTATGTCCTCTTGCTGTGGTAGGTGGTTGTTTTTGAATGTATCCCTTCCTTTGATTATCTCATAAACCTGTATTAAGTCCCCTCGAATTGTTCTCTTTTCTAGACACTGTAGGCCAGTTCTTCTGAGTATGTCCTCATAACTGTAATTCTGGAATCCCACTATCAGCTTCGTCGCTCTTTTTAGTATCTTGTCCAGTATGTTTATATCTCCTCTACGATAAGGACTAAACACCTGTACACAGTACTCCAATATAGGACTAACTAATGCTTTATACAGTTTGACTATCACTTCCTTGCTCCTACGTTTACTATATCTTTTTATCATACCTAACATTGCATTTGCCTTTTTCACCGCTATCTGGACTTGCTCACTCACTGTACCTGTAAGCTCTACTATAACTACTAAGTCCTATTCCTTTTCTATCATTCTAAAATTGTTCTAGCCCATTCTGTAATTATGCTCCATATTGGATCTTCCCATGGTTATGACTACATTTATCTACAGAAAACTCTATTTGCCAGCTCCCAGAACATTCCCGAATTTGATCTAAATCTGACCTCAATATATTCTATTCTGCTTTAGATGAGACACTACTGCATAGTTTTGGATCATCAGCGAATTGTCAATTATGGATCCGATATCAATGTCCAAATCGTTTAAATATATATCAAGAACACAATTGTTTCCAAAACCTAACGCTGTGGCACTCTACTTTTTATTTCACACTAATCATAGTACTCCATTTATGTATGCCCACTCTATGCCTTCTTCCCGTTAACCTATTTTCAATCCATTTGGCAACTTCCCCACCTATTCCATGTGATTTTAACTTTCTAAATTATCTTTGATGCGGTACTCTATCAAAGATATTTGCAAAATCTAGATAAATAACGTCCACTGGCTCCCTTTATCTATCAATCTCCTCCATGAGCTACAATAGATTTGTTAAGCACTATCTCCCTCTAGTAAACCCATGCTGACTACTGCTGCTTAGACTGAACATGTCTCAATGCATTACAGTTTTATTTGATTATTGACTCTAACAATGTATAGATTATGCTCATTAAACGCACTGGTCAATAATTTAGTGGATCTGATTTTGTTGTCCTTTCTGAAATAGGGAATCACTCTTGCATCTTTACAATCCCCTGAACAATCCCTTTTGCAAGTGATTGAGAAAATAACATTGCTAATGGTTTTGTTAGTTGTTCTCTAATTTCAGACAGCAGTTTTGAATGAAGATGGACATAGTCTCGGAATACAAGGAACTTGTCATAAGTATTTACCCTGACAAGGATTAGGAGGTGAAAGTTTAAATTTGGCACATATGTAGCTCGTTCAATTTGTGCTGGGCTTGAGAAGTATGAATTTCCCGCCTTGACGGGTTTACCCGGAATCGTGCGTGGCGCTATACACCTTATCGACCGAATCTGCTCTAACCGTTCGTCGGAACAATGGAGAAATCAGAGGCTAAAACTGTGATAAAATTATTGATGTTGTAGGGAAAAAAACCTACAGAAATACACAGGGAGATGGAACCAGTGTTTGAGGAATTATGTCCTTCGTATACTTCTGTAAAAAACTGGTGTAGGCAGTTTAAGTGTGGCCGTTCCCATGCTGCTGATCTTCCAAGATCAGGAAGACCATCCTCAGAGTGCAGCAATTAAAATGCTGAAATAGTGAAGAAAATCATTGACCAGGATAGGAAAATGACAATTGTACAGATATCTAGATCAGCAAAACTGAATGAAAGTACAGTTTTTAGACTTTTACACAACAGACTGAACATGAGAAAAGTGTATGCCCGCTGGGTCCCGCGTCTGCTGACATGTGAACAGAAACAAACGAGGGTTGATTGCTGTGGCCAGTTGCTCAAAATTTGTCAGTCAAAAATCATTTTGCCGACCATGGTGACAGTAAATAAGACTTGGATTTATTATCATAACCCAGAATCCAAAAATTCCATCATGCAGTGGAAAACCCCGGGCCCACCAACACATGTCAAGCAAAGAGCACAGAAATCTGCAAGAAAAGTTATGCTGACTGTTTTTTGGGACGTCAAAGGTGTCATATTGAAATATTACCTGCCTCATGGCAAAACGGTTAATGGGCAATATTATGCAGATCTCCTTACAAACCTAAGAAAAACTATGACCAGAAAACGAGGGATAGTGCGCACTGAAATTCTGCCTTTGCTTCAAGACAACGTACCTTCCCATTCAGCAAAGCTTATGCTGCAAACAGCCAACGATTTGACCATTGAAATTCTTCCACACCCACCATATTCTCCGGATGTAGCTTCATCAGACTTTTTTTCTTTTCCCAAAACTTAAAAACCAGCTGAAAGGAAATCAATTTGACAGCGACGAAGATGCCATACTGACTTGTGATAACTGGTTTAGTTCGAAAACTATGTTATTTTATTCTGAAGATCTTTTCAAAGTTACGCAGAGATGGCAGAAATGTTTAAATTCAGGTGGGGGCTACATTGAGAAGGAATAAGCACTGTGCCAAATTTCAACTTTCTCCTCCTGCTCCTTCATGGTCAGGGTAAAGACTTATGACAAGCTCCTTGTATGTCTATATATTTAGAAGGATTTGTCTTAGAGCAGAATATTAAGATACACTAAGAAACAGGAAGCGTCTGAAGCGAATTATCTGACAGAATTTAGTGGGCAAATGAGAATTGCATGAGAGGTACGAAAATGTAGGTATGCCATTTCGTGTCAATCGCGAGTGGATAACAGCTAGAACACTATGTGAAAAAACACTACTGTCCCCAAGGAAAGATAAATGACAAAACGTATTGGATGATATGCTGTGAAACCTCGCAGCACGGCAGAGGAAAATTTCAATAACAGACCGGATGTGAAACTAGGAAACAGCAAAGAGACACGATTACCCAGGGAAGTTAGCACGCCACTTAAAGATCAAGAATGAACTTACAGACCGTTTATGGCAGATTCTTCTACTGACGTCAACAATGAGATGCTACAACTCCAATCAATATGTCAGGCACGATCGTCTCCCTTTGAACCTATTTTATAGTCCGGCACTAAGAAATCAAGGATATTGACTAAATGTTCATTCTTCTTCTTCAGCTTTTACTTCTTCTTCTTCTTCGGTATTCTTCCTGAAAAGATAGTTTTGGTACTTTGTGTTGTAGTTTACAGCGAAGCTGCAATAATGTGGGCCTTCCTGCACAACACATCCAGTTTCAGCACTTCACATTTGAGTGTGACAAAGACCAATTGTGCTCATTAAATCCTCAAGGTTAGTAATTATACGTGTAAGATGAGTCGATGTGTAACATTATATGTAATCCCATAGTAAGTACTACAGTATAGAGTGACCGATTAGTCGCTTTACCCTACAAGGTTTCAACTTTGGTATGGTCTGGTATTTCCAATCACTGGTTGCTATATTAATAGAACAGTAACTAAGACAGAACATATGATGGCCACCATTGTGTATTTAATTTTATTTTGAAAAACTAGGTTTCATTTAAAAACTTTTCAATGATCTTTGTTATCCATTTTGACTAGAGTTCTTGTTAACATATTAATGTCAACAGAATACCGTACCGTCACAAAATGGACTTTCCTTGATGTTTATATATGCCTATGATTCCTATATTTTGAGATTTAACTTCGTGTTATAACTTTACAAGAAATAAATTGAGAAGCTGAATGCAGCACAGGAGAAAATGCAGATTGGCAAAGTACCTAGACATGATGGTATAACACAAGAACTTGAAATGATAAAGAACATAAGAACTGCAGGTCAGCTGTTTTTCTTGAAGATTCTACGGGCAGCCTGAACCATAATGCTATTCCAAAGAGCGTCATTATACACATTTTTAAAAAGAGTGAAAATCAACAGTACGACAACCATCAAAGTATACCCTTGCTTGGTGATCCTGGCAAAGCCTACTCTAGGATACTTGAGTACAGACTAAGACTTCTGTGTGAGTTCCAGATGAACGAAAGCCCGATGTAGTTTCAGACCAAACTGACTAATTCCAGACATTATCCTCATTCTTCGGCAACTGAATGAAAAAGTTGTTGAGTACGGTGACGAAATGCACCTCCGTTTCTTGGACCTGGAAAATACATTAGATAAGATTCCCTGGAGCAAGCTGTGGGACTGCCTGAAAAGAAAGAACACCCCAGCACCCTTGATCTGTGCTACCATCTTCACAATCATCCTCATGTGCCATGTCTTTTGCAGAACGTCGCTCCCATCTTAGCCTTTCTCAAAAAAGCTCGATCTTTTGCCAAATCTTCAGCCTGCTCTAGACTCATCCCCAATCATTCCTTGACATCTTGGTGCCATTGCCTTCTTGGTCTGCCACTACCTCTCTTGCCCGGCACCATAGCTTTCAGTATCGATCTTTCAAGACCGTTGTGTCTTTTGATGTGGCCAAAGTATTTCAATTTTTAGTTCATTGTGGAATTTATGAAACAGTTCTCCTCTATGCCAAACTCTTGTCGAATGCCTGCATTGTTTTATTTTACTGTCCATGGTATTCTTAGGACCGTTCTATAATATTTCGACTCGAAGGACTTGATTCTTTTCCTTGAAGTTTGGCTAACTGTCCATATTTTGCAGCCTTATGCTGCCACTGGAAAAAAAATTGGTCATCAAAATGTGCACTTCTGTTGGTTTGCTGGCATTCTGTCATCGTTTCCTCAGGTAGTGTAGCCTCTGCATTGCTATTGCGAAACTCCTTTAAATTTCCTTTGAGCGTTCGCAATTGTTGTCAATTCTAGAGCCCAGATACTCGAAATTCATCATGTGTTTCTATTCCCACACCCCCAAATTTAAATTTAAGTTGACTTTTTGTTTTTTCGGTGGTTACTATCTTCGTTTTGTTTGTATTTACAAAAATATTTTAGTCTTTGCTGCATCTGCTTACGGCTGCAATTAGCTGCTCTAACCCCTCTGTAGTGTTTGACAGTATCATAGTATCGTCTGCGTATCTTTGCACTGGGATCTGCCGATTGTAATAGGAGTGTAACTTTCGATTCTCTCAACCTCTCTAACGTTCCTCATTGTGAACTATGCATAAATGTTAAATAGGTATGAGAAAGGATACATCCCTGCCTTACTCCGTTTTGTACATGAAACCAATCTGATGTTTCACCAGATACTCTGACCGTAGCTTGGTGTTCCTTGTGTAATTATTCGATTATATGAATTAGATGTACCAGAAATTCCATATCTATCATGATTTTTCCACAATTTCTGATGTTTCAATCAATCGATGGCCTTAGTGTAATCGATGAAGGTTGTATATATATCTACGTTATACTCTCTACATTTTTCATACATGTTCTTCAAATCTCATGTAATTTTTGTGCTGAATAGGGTTCTATAAAACCTGCATAAACTACATTGGGACAGAAAACCACACAACAGAGGAGTGAAAGACATTATATCACTATACCTCTTAATACTACGCATAGATGACGTCATCAAAGCGTGTACAAAGAAGACCCAAAAAGTACTCAGTGGGGTACTGGAAGATGAATCCAGTTTATATATCGGAGCTGGCGTTTGTCGATGACGGGGGCCTGAGGACTAAATCAGTTACCTCTCTAAACCAACCTTCAAATCTGGGAAGAGGAGCTAGGGAATAGCGAGATGACCATTAGTAGTTAAAACAAAAGTCAATGGTGATCTGTCTGGTAGAGAAGAGATATCACACTTTTCTGGATGAACAGTGTCTGAAACAGGTTAAACAGCTTAAATACGTTTGGGCCGTAATAAACCAAAAGAGAGGTGTTCAAGAAGAGTTAGGTACGCGAAGGGCAGAAACTTGTAAACATTTTCATAACGTAAATATAGTATTCCTCAGCAGTATAGAAATGAGTAACTACATTAAGATGTCGGTACAGCACTTCAATTATGTACCAGTTTTTACTTATGGGCGTGTGTAATGGACAATGACAACTACCCAGATACACTAGCTTCAAGCGCCAGAAAGGAGATATCTAAGAAAGTTAGTCTAAATAACATTAGACTTGGTCAGCAATCAGACAACAGGACATGATCTCGAAGCCCAGCCCAACAGACTCTAGAGGGACATTCAGTGGTTTTAAAAATGACAGAAGATAGCCTACTACGACAGTAATGGGAAGCAACATGTCAAGGGTTCAGACCCCGACGACGACTAAGAGTCCAACGGAATGACAACATAAGATAGTCTATATGAGACCATGAACAATGTTATGGAACAATGTCAAGGGGAAGACAGCGAATCAAATAGTCTGGCTCTCATTCTGAAGAACCTCTACAACCCAGAGTAGAAGAGTAGCGACTAAGTATGTGAGTTATAACTTTGATCTTGTCATCTCTAGCGGATCATTTTCCATATCTATTTTGAGCTTTCCTTGACCTCTGTGATCTTTTATTTGTGTCCTGTTTGTCATTAATTATTTGTATTTGTGTTTCAAGTCGTCTTCAATCAAAGCCAAGACGCTCTCTTCACTGTTACATCTATCTATCTATCTATCTATCTATCTATCTATCTATCTATCTATCTATCTATCTATCTATCTATCTATCTATCTATCTATCTATCTATCTATCTATCTATCTATCTATATATCTATCTATCTATCTATCTATCTATCTATATATCTATATATTTATCTATATATCTATATATTTATTTATCTATCTATCTATCTATCTTTCTATCTATCGATATATCTATCTATCTATTTTCTTCTTTCTTCTTTGCGTTCAGGATCTTTTGGTCATGTTATATCTGTAATCCAGTCGCCATGATGAAGTCTGTAGTCATCACCAGGTCGGAGCGGCTGCCGCACAGCATTTGTCTCAGCTCCGAATCCCTCTGGCCAGGTCTGGCATCTCATTTCCCTATAGATTGGGAATTGCTGTAGAATATGCTCCGGGTGCTGGCATCCTGTTCCACATGGGCACTCATCGGTGTGTGAGATCTTCAGTCGGTAAAGATGTTCTATTAGTCTGCAGTGTCCAGTTCTCAGGCGAAATAAGGTAGTTTGTTGATTTCTTTTGAGTTGGTGAATTGGGTTTGGTGTACTGCTTATGTTTCTGTCTTCTCTCCATTGGTGTGTATACTGGTTTCTGTGGAAGTTCTTGATTTCTCTGTATGGTACTCGATGATTTTTGCTATCATCTTTTGCTAGAGCGTCAGCTCGTTTCCTGTGATTCCGCAATGGGAGGGTAGCCACTGGAGCGCTATTGTTGAGGATCTCTGGAGTTTTCCTAGTTCTGCTCTGATCTCTGATAACAGTGGTTGATTGTTTGTTTTTTGTCTCTAGCAGTACTCTGCAGTCCGTGAATACAGCTATTTTTGCTGGAGGTTGCCTTTCTGTTTGAAGTATTCTCAGTGCTCGCAGAAGGACCATCGATTCTGCTCTAAGGTTTGTGTTATATTTCCACTTTTGTGTCTTATGAATATGCCTCCTCCCCCGTTTCGGCCTGCCCCTCTGCTAAACTATCTGTGTACACCTGTGTCCATTCCTTGGTATTATATTTCTCCTCATTGTTTGTGCTAAAATGTTCAGCTCGTGGACACTGTGTTCGTCTTTCCTTCTGATTCTAGGGATCTCTGTGGGGGACACAAAAGAAGCCTCCACGTTTGGCGTCCACTTGTAACAACTATCAGTTGGCTAATTCTTTCAGCACCAAACCACCATGAATCACAAACCAATTCACAAACCAGCACTCATGTTGATTTCAATCAACATCGAGGGCTAACCAGCAAAAAAAAAGCAATATTATCGGAGATATGTAAACAGCTTAATTGCGATGTCCTAATTGTCCAAGAGACCCATCGCGCAATCGCTGCTCAAAGACCGAATATACAGGGAATGAAACTTGTTGCGGAGACACCCTATGAGAATTATGGAAGCGCTATGTTCGCCTCAACAGACCTAGACATCGAATCAGTATATCAGTCTCGTGGAGGAAATATAGAGACTATTACAATTCAAACCAAGGCTTGCACAGTGACGTCAATATACAAGTCTCCCAATGACGATTTCGAGTTTCAAGAACCTGTCAATTTCAGAACCCGGAAAAACCCAAATAATCATGGGCGATTTCAACTGCCACAGCACGGCATGGGGATACAATGAGACAGACGTCAATGGTGAAAAATTAGAGAGCTGGGCTGAGAATACCGACCTACTACTCTTACATGATCAAAAACTAACAGCCTCTTTTCACAGTGGCATATGGAAAAGAGGATATAATCCTGACAATATTTTTGTCAGTACTCAAATATTTAATCATGTGACAAAAGACATGGCAGAACCTATTCCAAGAACGCAACATAGACCCATTATATGTAGTGTTAAAGCAATGGTCGAACCAGAGAACGTAGTCTTCAAAAGACGGTTTAATTTTAAACGCGCCAACTGAGTCCCATTTGCATGTGATCTAGACACAGAGGGTGCCAAGTTAGAACCTAAGCCTGCAAACTATGACGATTTTATAGAATTAACCAAATCAATCTCCAGAAGACATATCCCACGAGGATGCCGATCACAGTACATACCTGGATTAAACGATGACTCAAAGGCACTGTACGAGCAATATAAACTGCTGTTCGAAACAGACCCCTTCGGCTAGGAAACCATCCAGGCTGGAGAAGATCTCCTTCATGCCATCTCAGAATTAAAACGCAAAAGCAGCGTAGTCTGGTGGAAGACTTGGACATGAAGCAAAACAGCAGGCGAGCATGGAAACTCGTTAGAAACCTAAGCAATGACCCAACATGTGCTCCCCTGGGATAACGCAAGTTACTCATGACCAAGTGGCCCACCAATTACTGATGAATGGCAAAACCAACTTTAAAACGGGACAAACAAGGACCAAACGACAACGCTAGGTAGAGAGTGATATACTGGGCGAACCTTTCACAATTGAAGAATTAAGTGCAGCAATAAAGCAAACAAAATCCAATAAAGCAGCCGGCCCCGAGGACTTCCGAACAGAGCAAAAAAACAGTTTGGACCAATAGCAATCAATTGGCAACTAAATCTCATAAACATATGCGTCGAATCCTTGAATATTCCCAAAATCTGGAGGAAAGCACACGTGGTTGCCCTATTAAAGCCTGAGAAAACACCAACAGACCCAAAGAATTTTTGACCAGTGTCGCTCTTATGCCACCTATACAAGGTATTTCTTCTTCTTCTTCTTCATCGTACGCAGTCAGACCGTAACCATTATTTTTTCGAAAAAAGCGGCGGTCATCCTGAGGCTGTCGACACTGCCATATAGCTTGTCTTGTGTTGCCACTGGTGATGGCCACATCTGCTCTCTCTGATCCTCGTATGTCGGGCAGTTTTGCAGCAAATGCTCAACGGTCATTTTCCCAGTACCACACGGGCATTCGTCAGTACCACCTATCTTCAATGTGTTGAATAGGTGGTACCTCAGTCTATTGTGGCCAGTGCGAAGTCTGAAGACAACGACCTGCTCTCTTCTGTTCAACTGGTAATAGGCATCGTTTTTGGTGTAGCCGGTATGTTCAGTTTCCCATTTGGTCATGTATCTGGCTTTAATAAGCCGTTTTGACTCTTCGTACGTCATTCTAGTATCTGTTTGTGGTAGTCTTACACCTTCTTTTGCCAGTCTGTCTGCCTCCTCGTTGCCTTCGATGTTGCAGTGTGATGGGACCCACTGTACCACTACCCTTTTTGGTGCGGACTGCTGGCATAGTGACTAAGGCCAGAGCATCTGTAAGCAGGACTGTATGGCTTTCATTTTGTTTGTGTGTCACCATTTCTTCCACTGCCGCCCTCAGTGCCTCTGCCTCCGCTCTGAAATTGCTTGTGTACTTGCCAGTAGCGAATGACAGTGTTATTTTTCTGCCATTTGGTAGGTTCAGGAATGCTCCTGCCCCTCCATTCTGCGTAGTGTTTGTTACAGAACCGTCGGTGTATGCATGGGTCCAGTCCATGCTTGGGTAGTTTTTCGATATAAAGCTTAGGGTAGTATCTCTCATTTCTTTTTCAGTCTGGCAGTTTTTGTTTCCAATACCTGGTATATTTTCTACCACCTGTGGAAATATGTCCTGCCTCCAGGTAGGTTTTCGTACAGTAGTGATGGGCTTTGGTGTTGTTAGTGCGTTTATGGGATCTTCGTGCATCTTTGCTTTGGTGATTTCTGCAAAGTTTCTCCGCTTTAGTTTCCCATTTCCAAAATTGTTTAGTCTCTGGTGCATTGGATGGTCAGTCAGTCTTCGGAGTTTCTCTGACTGCAGCTAGGCTCTTGTCCATGTCATGCGCCGATCAAATGTGACTCCCAGATAGTTTGGGTTGTCGTTTGGCTGCAGGAATTTGCCATTTAGGTTTAATTTTGTGTTTCGTGGTTTGATTGAAAGCGAGAATATTGTGCATGTGGTTTTCTCCTCGTTTATTTTGACCAGCCATAAGTTCGCCCACTCTTCCAGCGATGTTAGGGCCTGCTGCATCCGATTTCTTGCTATGGTGAGATTCTTTTCAGAGGTCCACATAGCCAGATCGTCTGCAAACATTGAGCTATGGACTCTTCTTGGTATATTCTCTGTAATGGCGTTTATATACACCAGGAAGAGTGTTGGTGACAGTACTCCCTCTTGGGGTATTCCCTGCTCGTGTCACCTTTTTGCTCATCTGCCCTTGTACTTGGACTCTGGCCGTTCTTTTTTGGAGGTAGTGGTTGATCCACTTGTACATTCTCCCACAAACTTCACTTCTCCTTAGCTCGACTCTAAGTCCATCTTTCCAGACTTTGTCAAATGCCTATTCCAGGTCCACCCAAACCGCTACTGTGTGTTTCTGTGCCTGGTAGGCATCTTCTATTTCCTGGGCTATGAGGATGACCTGGTCCTCAGTGAATCTGTGCTGTCTAAAGCCTGCTTGCTGTGAAATTAGTATTCGTTTTTCTTTCAGATGCCACATCAGTCTGGTGTTTATCATACGTTCCATCAGTTTGGCGACACAGCTCAGTAGGCTGATAGGCCTGTATCCATTTGGATCTGTTTTGTCCTTTCCTTTCTTTGGTACTGGTACCAGTACTGCGTCTTTCCGTGCCTGGGGTACAATACCCCTTTTCCAGCTTTGGTTCAGGACTGATAGCAGTTTCCTCTTCTCTGTTTGGCCCAGCCTCATCAGCATTTCGTTTGTTTTCCCGTCTTTTCCGGGAGATTTCCTTTTCTTTAATGTTCTCATAGCCTCTTCCATTTCACTCATTGTTAATTTGGCCATCATATGCTCTTCTGGTGCCGTATTGATGTTGTCGTGCTCTTCACTATTGTCGGTATGCCTATCTGCAGGGACCTCGATGTGGTTTGCTCTGGCATAGTGTTCTACAAAAGCGTTTGCGGCTTTTTTTCCAGTGAGCAAGTTTTCGCCCTGCTTGATGGTAATTTGTTTGTTTGAAGGGGTTTCGTCGTTCATGGCACTGACTAGCTTCCATAGCTTGTTCCCTTCTTTGTCTAGGTTGAGGCTTTCGGTTTTATTTTTCCAGCTCTCTCTTGCTGTTTTGTTTAGAGTGTATTTGTATTTCGCAGTGACGGCTTTGAGGGCGATGTTTGCCTCCATAGATTGTTCTTGCTCTGCCATGTTCCTAGCATTTGTTACTGCATCTTCCGCTTTCTGCAAATCATCATTCCAATAGAGCGTATAGTTGTTCCTAGCTCCTCTTGGGAAGGTTTCAGTGGCGGCTTGCATTATTGCCTTGCTTAGGCTTTCCACCATGGGCTTCATTTTGTTGTTTCGTGTGTTGATGGTTCGTTATACAACGTATTTTAAAGGATTATCCTGAACCGTACCTCTCCCTGGATAGACTCGAGGCTGATCCAGGAACAAGCTGGATTCAGACTTGGAAGATCTTGTAGTAGTCAAATCCTCAATTTGACACAACAGAGGATGGTTTCGAGCGCAACCAGGTGACTGGAGTGGCATATATAGACCTAAGCGCTGCCTACGACACAGTACATCATCGTAGGTTGCAGGCAAAGGTATACAAAATGACGAAAGACTGGCGTCTGTCAAACATAATGAAATGCTTACTTCAAAACAGGCGATTCTATGTAACCTTGGGGAATAAAGAGAGCAGATGGCTAAATCAAACCAACGGCCTGGCTCAAGGAAGTGTTCTTTCTACTATGCTTTACAACATCTATACCAATGACTAACCTATGGATACAGACACAAGGGAATTTATATACGCCGATGACACAGCAGTCGCTGCTCAGGCTAATGGCTTCGAGGAGGTAGAAGGTAAACTAACACGCTCTCTGAATGACCTCGCAGAGTATTATCGGGAAAACCACCTAAAACCCAACCCTAGCAAAACGCAGGTATGCGCCTATCATCTCAAGAACAGAGAGGCAAACAGAGAACTGCGGATCAGATGGCAAGGACAGGATCTTGAACACTGTCCAGCTCCCAAATACCTGGGTGTAAAGTTGGATCGCACCTTATCCTATATGACACACTGCCAGGAGACAAAGCGTAAGGTACATGCGAGAAACAACATTACCCGAAAACTGACTAGCACAACATGGAGTGCTCAGCCATCAGTCTTACACACATCAGCGATTGCCCTGTGCCTTTCCGCAGCGGAATATGCAGCTTCAGTCTGGAAAAACTCCGCCCATGCAAAACAAGTTGATACAGCAGTGAACAAGGTGGGCAGGATAGTGTCGGGGTGCCTTAAACCCACACCCACAAACAAAACCGGATATAAGAAGAGGTGTAGCTGCGGAAATCGAAAGAGGGAAACAGGAAAACGACCCTAGACACCAGATGTTTGGTCATCAGGAACAAGCCTGAAAACTTAAATCAAGACACAGTTTCTTAAAATCGACAGAGATCATCCAGACAAGCCCGGAAGGTTTACGCATCGAGAGGTGGCGCGAAACAATGCATGATCCATGGATAGAGCTCAAGGAAGAGGCTGCGCCTGGACACCACCTGCCCTACGCTGTGTGGAAGGCAATAAATAGACTTCGAACTGGTGTCTTACCTGGAGGCAGGATATATTTCCAGAGGTGGTAGAAAATATACCAGGTATTGCAAACAAAAACTGCCAGACTGAAAAAGAAAGGAGAGATACTACCCGAAGCTTCATAACGAAAAGCTACCCAAGCATGGACTGGACCCATGCATACACCGACGGTTCTGTAACAAACACAACACAGAACGGAGGGGCAGGAGCATTCCTGAACCTACCAAATGGCAGAAAACTAACACTGTCATTGGCTACTGGTAAGTACACAAGCAATTTCAGAGCGGAGGCAGAGGCACTGAGGCCGGCAGTGGAAGAAATGGTGACACACAGTGAAAATGAAAGCCATATAGTCCTGCTTACAGATGCTCTCGCCGTAGTCACAGAGCTAAAAAGCCAGAAAAACACTGAGCTTAATGACTTAAGAGCAGCACTCTGCAAACTGTGCCAGCAGTCCGCACCAAAAAGGGTAATGGTACAGTGGGTCCCATCACACTGCAACATCCAAGGCAACGAGGAGGCAGACAGACTGGCAAAAGAAGGTGCAAGACTACCACAAACAGATACCAGTATGACGTACGAAGAGTCAAAACGGCTTATCAAAGCCAGATACATGACCAAATGGGAAACCGAACATACTGGTTACACCAAAAACGATGCCTATTACCAGTTGAACCGAAGAGAGCAGGTCGTTGTCTTCAGACTTCGCACTGGCCACAATTGACTGAGGTACCACCTATTCAACAAATTGAAGATAGGGTGTACCGACGAATGCCCGTGCGGTACTGGTAAAATGACCGCTGAACATCTGCTGCAGAACTGCCCGACATACGAGGATCAGAGAGAGCAGATGTGGCCATCACCAGTGGAACTGCAAGACAAGCTCTATGGCAGTGGCGACAGCCTCAGGATGACCGCCGCTTTTTTCGAAAAAATAATGGTTACTGTCTGACTGCGTACGAAGAAGAAGAAGAAGTAGAACTGGTGTCTCAAGATGCAGAGCGAACTTGCAGAAATGGGGATACTCAGATGTAGACAAATGTGAATGCGGCGCAGTTCAGTACCAAGATCATCTGATGACCTGCCCCAACCACCCTGAAACCTGTGACATGAACGACATGATGGAGGCGAACGACAAGGCAGTTCAAGTTGCTGAATACTGGACGGATGCTGTGTGACATGATGTTTGGACACGGAAAGTAAGTAATTATGTTGCAGCTTGGCTCTTCATAGTTGATAAGCATTTCTATTTATGTAGGTTGGTTGGGAAATCTATCTATCTATCTATCTATCTATCTATCTATCTATCTATCTATCTATCTATCTATCTATCTATCTATCTATCTATCTATCTATCTATCTATCTATCTATCTATCTATCTATCTATCTATCTATATATATATATATATCTATCTATCTATCTATCTTTCTATCTATCTGTCTGTCTGTTTGTCTGTCTATCTGTCTGTCTGTCTATCCATCCATCCATCTATCTTATCTATCTATCTATCTATATATATATATATTTATCTATGTATCTATCTATATATTTATCTATATATCTACATATGAATATATTTATATATATATATATAACTATCTACCTATCTAGCATTATGTTTCGGTAATAGTGTATGTGTGCATACATTGTCCTATTTTATGTTTTCTTTAGGTATATACCATTACTATCGTGACATGCTTTCGTCAGAACCATCACATTGCAGTATCTCAGAATTCGTGCTTCAAACTACACGATATTTTAAAAATAACATGAACAGGCTCTGCGTAGGTAAATGAATTAAAAGCGATAACAAGGAACACATGGCTTTACATTATGAAAGAAAAAGGAAAAACTAACTGATTAACTAACACTTTACTACATCAACCTGTTTCAGTCATTTCTTTCCTATTGGTGTACTATATTTACTAATGTGCAATGACTTCATTAATACTGTATCACTTTTTATTCTTCGCAATCTTAACCGGAACTTTGCCCATCCACTCGTGTCGCAAGCTCCAATGAGATATGCGTTCGTCTTTTGTGTACTAATTGTGTGGCCTTGTACGTTGGAGACTCCTGGAACACCTAAATTTAGATTTTATTTTTAATTCTGCACGAGAGAAGTTATCACAACAGTCCTAAGTTGTTATTTATTATTCCCTCTGCCCGAGTCACCTTAATGACGTCTCTAAAAGATTTCATCTCGTAGGCCAACGATTTCTCCACATGTGCCTCCGATAAGGACCAAAGGTGACATTAGCAGAAAAGAGATTGCATAACTATTATGTTTATTTGTCGTAAGTATCTGGCAAAGCTAATGTTTTGGTGTTTAAGTAGTGGTCACAGCTGATAACAAAATTATAATAATTAACGAAGTAGGCTCTAAGCCTGTTCTACAGATAACAGTAGACAATAAAACATTGGACAAGTAAAGAGCTTCTGATATCTTGGAAATATTAAAACCGTAGATGGAAGATGGGAAATGCAAATAAAAGAGAGGGTGGGGATGACCAAAACTATTTTCAACATGAGTCATACATGGTATCCAAATAAATAACTAGCAAAATAAAACAGAGATTGATCATACGCTATGTTTATTCGTCATTACAGCGTGGAAACACGAGCAAAACCTGAGGACAGTTCCGGAGCAGGTGTGTGTAAAACGGTCTACTGGTAGATTCATCGTTATTCGAGCAACTCCTACGACGCCACTGACTCCAAACGGTGCCGGTGAATATCGTTCCACTGGATCAAATAGCTTCTACGTACAGAAGGGAAGAAACTGCTTCATGGCCAACAGCTTATTTCCCGTAGAAGGATGTCCAATTCTGCCCCCTGGAGAGGCATTTCAGATACATACTGCGATTTCGACACATGTACAGCAACAGTTAAATTAGGATGTTGGAATGTCCCTACAATGTTGAATGGATAGTGTAAATGTTGTTCGTCATTGCTAACGACCAATTAAAAATATTTCATGTGGGCATGATTTGCTGAGGGGTGCAAGCAGTTTGGGCTCACCATAAGTCTGGAAAAAACAAGGTCAGCGCACAGGGCTTTACCTCTACGCCCTCTATAAATATCGATGGCGTAACTCCGGAGGTCTTCAACAGTTTCACTTATCTCGAGTCTGCCAACAGCAACACTCGTTCGCTCGAGAAGGAGATAAACAGTAGGCTTGGCAGCGCAAGTACCGTCATGGCCCGCCTGACGAAGATAGTCTGTGAGAACACTGCGCTATCTCCTTACACCAAGGCCCGGGTCTATCAGACCTGCGTTCTTGCCATTGTCATGTCTGGAAGCGAGACTTGGAGCACTTACACTAAACAGCAACGACGGCTCAACAGCTTTGACATGATGTGTCTACGGCGTATATTGGTGATTGGGTGGCAAGATGGTAAGAGAGAGTGTCACATAATACGGTATTACAGCGAGCAAACACTCACAGCATGTACTCAATGTTGAGCCAGCGATGTCTACGGTGGTTGGGACATGTTTATTGCATGAAAGACAAAAGGCTGCCAAAGGATATCCTTTATGGACAGCAAGCCATTGGGTTAGAAGTATCAGCCCTCCCACACTACGATTCAAGGACGTATGCCAGAGGGACGTGAAGTCATGCGACATCCCATCCGAGGGTTTGGAAGAAATTGCTCATAATCGAGCTATCTGGAGTCAGACAGTTGAAGGGGGCATAGTGACTGCTGACGCCTGTAGAGGTCTTCTGGCTGCAGAGAAAAGAGAACGACTGAAGAGATCAAGGAACAGCCAAACAAGATTTGTAAGAATATATGTATATCAGATGGCCCGTTTGAAGCAAAATAAATGATATGACACGTGTCATTGAAGCCAACCTAATCTGGTTAAATACAAGCGCCTTCCAAATGCAAGTACTCTACACACGTTGACAAGCCACGTTCAACAAAATATTGTTCTACAAATAGATACAAGTTCATAGAAAACATCCAGATTACAACAAACATCTCTGACAAATATATGATAATATAAAGAAATAGTGTAAATTCGGGAAACAGCACCACTCAAAAATATACCTGGCAAGAAAATAACTAACACGAGAATCCAGATAGAGCTACGGGTCGAGTACAACTCTGAGCACTACTTGTGTGACAATATCGCTACTATCAGAGACCTTAACTCTGTCAAAACCCATGACAAGGGTTGCAAGGCTCAAGGTCAAAATGAAGATCAGGAAGGTCACAATGATGGACTTGATATTCGCTGATGATGCTACAATTGTCACTGACAGCCCCGAGGAACTTCATAGCTTGACATGTCACTGGCCCGGAGGAACTTCATAGATTGACATGTCACTGGCCCGGAGGAACTTCATAGCTTGACATGTCGCTGGCCCGGAGGAACTTCATAGCTTGACATGTCGCTGGCCCGGAGGAACTTCATAGCTTGACATGTCACTG